>RJWT010011406.1:0-23332 GCA_004365215.1 Cuniculus paca
CTCCTTCAGATGCCTCCACTCTGCCAGTCTAGGAGTTGAACCACAATGTTGGCTAATCTCTACATAATTTTAGAATTGGGGGTAATGTTTTGTATTCAGTTTTCATATACTTATAGTACTATGCCCTGCCCATTCCATAAGTCATATTTTCCAAACAAGAATCTAAGCTCCTTGAACCCACTTGGACCATCTTCTTATCATATCATCAGCTTCCTTCTAGTCCCAGTTCACAGGGGGTGGACAGCAAAATCTCACAAAAGTCCTCATGCCTCATGAGGAGGTACTGGGAACCTTGTGTCTGCCAACCAGGAGACACAATCGAGGAGAAACTTGAGCCTTAAGCCAAAGTCTCTCTCTTCCTGCAAGGCGTCGACCTCCCTCAGCAGTTCGGTTACCTGTTATAATCACTCACCTATGCCTCGGGGGCCTATGGAATAAGTGCACTGGAGACAGTGTCACCTTCTCAGGACTGCACAGGGAAGATGCCCCAGGCTGAGGCCACAAGCTGCTTTCATGCCTGGATTTAACTAACTGTATACTCCTGTGAGGGACACAGCTTCCAGTGAGGTCCTTGTATCTATTCCAGATGCAGTAAGTGCCCTGCAAGAAGCATTTGAGAATCGAGGCAGTCACCTGCTCCCACACACAGCAGTTTAGAGCTCCGCAGATGCAACATCAACACCACGCACCTGCACCAGGCTGAAACAGCTTCCTGACTCTTGGTTTTATTTCTACTGATGGCCTCACCCAAGCTCTCACATAGCTCACCCAGAAACTCACCAGGATGCAAATATCAACAACCCCTGAAAACATGTGGGGGCAAATCAAAGTTACAGGGGCAAAGAAAGACTCGAACAAGAACGACCTCGATCAAATTGGTCAGGTCTACATTGTTTTTGACATTTTCACTCAAGCTTCTTTATTCTTTTCATCTAACTCATACAAAATAGAGCCATAGTGTTATAGAAAAATATAAGCAATATAATATTTGTTCTTTTTTTAAAAAGCACTGTCCCAAATTTTTTATTCTTCTTCCCTGTTCTCTTCTTTCTGCCCTTCTCCCACACATTTGTTTATTCCTGAAAAATCACTTTACAAGTTATCAAAATGTATTTTGCCTTGAGTACTCCAGGAAAAATATGGCCTAAAATAGAATTCATTAATTCTTATTATATAAATTAATTCCTAAAGTACTCACAATGTATAGTGATTATAGTTGGTGGCTATTGAAGTGATTTTATTTCCATTTGGTTTATTTTTTTTTTTCATAACCGGGGATTGAACTCACAACCTTGTGCTTGCCAGGCAGGTGCTTAGGCCACTGAGCTAGATCCCTGGCCCTAAAGTGATTTTTAAATATAAAATTATACTGAAACCATGCTGTATTCTAATACCAGACTTCTGCAAAGGGAGTTTGAAATATAATTACTAGGTTCAGACATTGATTTTTAATGCTTGATAAGCATCTTGTGAATTTTTATTTGTAAGTAAACACACAAACCTAAAAGTACTAAGTTTTTCTAACTCGGTTCTCTGAAACAATTATATAGTTTGGGGGACATTTATACTATAAACACCTTTGGAGTTCATGCCATTAAAGAAATGCTAGTCAGCTGTAAAGTGAAAATTTCTCTGCCCATTCGTTGATGTGTATTTTAAAATTATACAGATTCCTTGATACAAAATCCGTTCTAGTTTTTTAAAAAATCTTATGTTTTAAGTGTGATTTGGTGTCTTTCCAGTAGGTGGCGTATTAGACTAGAGAACGTGATCAACGTGTGCAGGCTAATGTTTTCTACTATTTTGAGAAAATTTTTATATAAAATATAAATCGCCTAGTAGGCTCACTAATTCTTTTAATTGTACCAATATGGCAGGATTCCAACTGCACTTGGCCTTAAGAGGCAAAAATATTTGACTGATTACATTACCATAATAACAATGGCATAATGACAATTGTAATGAACACATATAATACCTCGCATTTTAAAATTGCTTATCAACCCATATGAAAAGCTTCCTGGCATCTATGAAAAGGAAAGTCATGCACATGTAGAGCAAAGAAAGATCTGTCTCTAAAATCCTGGATTTTGAGACCCTGATAACTTTTTGAAAAAGAGCAACCAGCCCCAGTAAACTTACTATTATTATAGGGTCTCAGAATTGAAAGTAGAAGGATCACGCCACTGTGGGGCTCTCTCTCTCTCTTCCTGCCTTCTGTTCATCTCTGATGGGCTGCAGTGAGAGTGTCCTCAAATGATAGCCAAATAGGTGCTATCCTAGAGCTGGATTTTGGAAGGATATCTCTGCTCAGAGCCACAAGGGTCTGGAAAAATACTACTTCAGAAGTCCATAGTAGTGAATCATTCTCAAAGAAACTATTACCTGGTCCAACCTCTTGTTTCACGAATGAGGAAACTGAAGTTCCAGGTGGCTTTGTGACTTGTTAATATCACAGCTGTTCAGTGGCACAGACAAGATGGTGTTCACCCCTGACACTGCCCTCCTCCCTTATGTGGGAAATGTAGGAGCTACTGTAGTTGGCAAAAGTCCCCTAGTGACCCTGGCAAAGGTAAGACAGGAAGTCCTGCGTGTATAGATCTCAATATCCCCTAAAAGGCTCTTGTATTCCAAAACAGGGCTTTTGGGAGGAGAAGACTGAGTTATAAGAGCTCTACTTTCAGCAGCCCATTGATGAGATCATAATTTGATGTCGCGAATGGAACTTAGGAAGCAGGGCCTAGTAGTAGAGAGTGAGTGAGTCATGGGGTACAAATGGGGGTGAGATTTGGTCCCTGGCCCCTGGCCCTCTGGCTCCTCCCCTCTGCTCTGGGAAAGATGCAGGAAATCTCAGGCCTTTGTCCAGAGCCCCAGAAGTCTGTCCCCATCATAGAGTCAGGGCTGCTGCTAAACTCTGTCCCTCGATCTCAGAAGAGGGCACCCAGCCCCTCCTTCAGTCCAAAATGGTCCACACTGTCTAGGAATTTCTTCTCTGTTTCATCCCCAAAACATAAACAGCCAGATAAAATCCCTTTGAACTCTGCCAGTGCAAACTGTGGTTTAAAAATCAAAATGAATGGAAATTGCAAAATAATACCTGAGCCGACATTAAAGCTTTAAACCCAATATGTAAGACAGGAGGCCCGGCCTGCATCAGTATGCTTTTAATGGCTTAATGGTAAATATTGAACAAATGAGTGTCCCCTTAAGGTTGTCCTGGGGCATGTGGAGTCAAAGTCTTTAATTTTAATGAGACTCTATTACACCATCTCTCATTGCCTCTTAACTGCCAGTGAAATGACCACCAGCTAACTGTACAGCAAAATAGCTCACTTGGACACCAAAGAAATTACCTTGAAATTATTACACTTAACCATGGCAAATGTACCCGGATTCGTTTGGGAAGAGAAGACACCTGGCACTGTGAGTGAAACAATGGGATCTGTCATCTCCTTGGGCTTTTCAGGTTGAGCTTTTCTTGCCTCATTTGATTTCGTCTTTTGAAATGTGAATATTTAAAACTCAGGTGATGCTCCCCATTCTTAATGGACATGAGCCGGCTAGTTGCAGTCAAGAGACACTGTCACCCTATCACTGACCATTCTGTCCCTGTAGTCAGGCATAGCTGGTTAAGACGACCAACCCTGCCCTTTGTGACTTTGGATTTTTTTTAAAAATACCAAAAGAAGTAAAGAAAATACCTACTTAATGTGTATTAAATAAAATAATGTGAAAAATCCCCATACAAAGCCCCAGAAGGAGGAGGTGCCCAATACATGCTCCCTTGTCCTCCTGTTATCGGGTCCCCTTCAAACAAAGGGACCAGGGAAGCCACTTGCTCAGAGTGTGTGAGAACTGTGCTTAGAAAAAAGACAGAAACCACACAGTCAGCAAAACGTGGGCTGCAAATATAAGAAATGACTGTGATAAAGGGTACCGATCAGCTCTAGGGAGTCCCCAATGCGGTTTCCGACCAGCACCCAAGGCTGAGGGAGTGGACCACAGGATGGACTAACCTGGAGGGTGTGGGCTGTTGGAAGCAAAACTTGTCTCTCTCGGGGTCTCCCAGCTGGTCCTGAGGACTAAGCTGTTAAAGACAGACTAAGGGAAGCAAGCATAGGGTTTTTACGCATTAAAGGGGTGATCAAATGTGACGAATGTTTAAAATTTAAAGATTTGTTACAGTAAAAGACACATTGCCGTTAATCCCCCTCAAAATACTGCCCCTCATTCTCGCCACTTTCTGAAGCAGTTCTGGAAAGTCCTCTTTCATGATGTCTTTTTGAGATGTGATCAAAAATATGATCAATGCTGCCAAGTGCCATCCAACAGAAAGGTAGGGTTGTGAAAACGTGATGCTGTGTCCTTGTCCACATTAGTCACCGGATCTGGCACCATGCGACTTCCGGCTCTTCCCCAAAGTCAAAACACTATGAAAGGAAATATTTTGACTTGATTCAGGACACTGAGGCAGCTACACTAGCACAGCTAAAGACGTGAAAGAGGACTTCACAAACTGCTTCAGAAAATGGCAAGAATGATGAGACCAGTGTGTTCAAAGTGAGGGGAAGGATTTTGAGAGGGACCCATGGCAATGTATCTTTTACTGTAATAACCTTTTCTCAGTTTAAACAGTCACCATATTTTCCTTAGCAGGAAGGTGAATGTTGTAAAAGCAGTTACGCCTTTGTGCTTATAATAGTTTGAACACAGAGTAGCAGTTGTGAGACAGTAGCTAAGATGTATAGGGTGGGGGCCGAAAAGTGGCTGAAAACGATTCTAAAGAGGTTTATTACTCAGACTTCGACTTCTCTCAGCCTTGCCTCTCATTTGGCCTTGCTAATGAAAGAATAAACATTAAAAAATTACCATTAACTATCACCAGGTGAGACTTTTCCCTGAAAAATCTGCATTATTTTCCTATAATGAGTGTTTATTTCTGTAACCATTTTTAAGTTTTTTAACAAAATAAATTAAATGGTAAGAAGTATTTGGGGAGATCGTCACCATGAGGTATTGTAGGATAGGCTATTTTGGCAGGCTCTTTGACAATCAAAGTAGATAAAGCCGCAGTTACCCAAGTGTGCCATCAGATGGCGCCAAAGCAGTCAGCGGATATTTACCAGCAGACACAAACGGCCTTTGCGCCAAAGAAATTTTATCAGATTTTTTAAATATTTAAGATTTTATGACTGGAATAACTGTCTTGTTAGTGACGCATTTGGCATTATTGGACATTTTTCAAAATGACATTCAAATATGCGTATGTCTGCTTTAATAGGGTTTTTTCCCCTCTCTCTCTCTTTGAACTTTTGCAGCAGTCCTAACACGTGTACAAAAACTTACAGAACCAGTTCTGCAGATCAAAACTCTCAAAAATCCCGGAGATGGGATGACTCAGACACTTCACCCTGCCTGCTCAACAATCTCAGAGTTTCTTCTAAGCAGTTTCCCGAGTCAGCTGTACATAATCGTTAATAACGAATGGCCATTCTCCAAAAACACTGGTTCTCAGTGTGGTGGGAGGCTCACTCCTCACCTGCGCTTTCTCCTTGACATGCTCACCTGCCGCCCAGGGGACAGCTGCTCCTCCATTCTTGCCAGCGGGAGGGTTTTCCCCGTATCAGTCCCAGTCGCTAGTGTAGCAGTTTGGGTGGCTGTGGGGCCACCTTCAACAAGTGGCTGCTTGTTCTGGCTCCTTTCTCTACATAATCCACGGGCTTCCCATGGGAACGCAGAGTAGGGAAGCAAAGCCAGTTTTAGGCGACCCACACCTTTCCTTCTGCTACCCTTGGCAGGTGTGGAACTCACTGCACAGGGATGAATGGGGCCAAAGGACACAAGTGGACACAGAGAAATTCAGAAAACTCTGGGAAACCACAACTAGGCTGCTGTTAAAAGCTCAAAATACACAGCAAGAGAAAAGCAAGAAAACTATTAAATTGCACCAATGGTGTGTGTGTGTGTGTGCATCTGAAGATCGATATTGCCCTGTACACATGCAAAAGTGAAAAATAGTTCAGAGAAAGGATCCTTAGGAAAACTCAATGTTATAGGTGCAGCTCTGAGGTCAGCAGTAGAGATTGGATCAAGCAGATTTCATTCTATTAAAATGAGCAAAGACATTAATTCCACAGGCAGGTAGATTATCTACTTAGAGTGTCCACCACTGGAGATCAACTCAGAACGGGTCTTCATTTACCAAGCTCAAATTCTTTTCAAATAACCACCGTCTGTCTTCTCTCCACCCACAAGAAGGAAGAGATGGACTTCCATTTTCCCAGGCTGGGTTTCAGAGTCTGTGCTGATGAAACAAGATATCAGGAAACCAAGGTTCAAAGAGTGATGTCATCCCCCAGGGAAGATTTTATTCCAGTGTGGGATAGTGACATTGCCCTGACCATGTCCCCCATTTTTTCCCTACAGCTCGATCATTATCCTTCCGTGAGTTACCATCTGCCGAGTTCATCCGACACGCTCTTCAATTCCCCCAAGTCGCTCTTTCTTGGAAAAGTTATAGGTAAGAATTCGGTTCATTAGGTGTAAATGTGTGTGAGCAATGTACCTGGTGTTAGAATTATGTTACTGGATGTGAATTTGCATTTTAATATTACCAGGTAAATTTATCTCACTAGGGTCGGTCACAGGCATGTTCTCCACGAAGAGAAGTTACACTGTGATTCTGAGTGGTGTCCAGGAGAAGCATTATCAAACCATCTTTGGGGCAATTGCTCATGTGGTTGTTTCTAAAGCTACCAACTCACCTCTGAACACATTGTGATTGGGGCTGGGGGATTTTGAGCCTAGGACAGAAATGGAATCAGCATTAATTTCCATGTGGCTTAACTAGGACACAACAATGCCTCTGGCTTTTATACATAAAATGTGATCTTTGATTTACTAGAAACCTCTAACTGGGAGGGGCATTTAACTTTTCTTTATGTAAGCATGTTGGCATGATCCTCTTTTCCTCTCACCCACAAGAACACTAATGGATATTATTTGCAAATCATTTGCAACTGTAATAGGAATTAGAGTACACTTTCCCTGACTGTGACTGGACCTAGGAGTCACCTCTGCCCTTCTCTTCCATATAAGAGGTTAGTGCTATCCAGATGAAAATACACATGTGATCAGTTAAGGAATTTTAAACATTTAACATTTCTCTTTAATATGAAAATGGGTATTGTGAACCCAGGATGGAAATTAAGTTGGTGGTGATGCCTGGGCTGGGGAGAAGTCATTCTTTGTATTCAGTGGGTAGTGGGGACGTTACCCACTCAAACCCATTTTTCCCCCAGCTAGTTTGTCAATCCCTGAAGCCATGAATTTTGCAAGAGATTTTGATACAGCAATTTTAGGTTTACCAGAAGGGAAGAAACTGAGTGGCACTCGGAGAAGTGGAAACCAAATTTTGCTACACCAGCAGGCTCAGAGGAGCTGTGGACTCCAGAGCCCCCAGTTAATACAGGAATAAGGCAGGGGTCTTTATGAGGGAGTGTAACTTTGCAAATATGGGAACAAACCAGAAACAGTAACAGGTCGGGTACAGCTTGTACCTCTGCTACAAGCCTGTTTACAGAAGCAGAAGGAACACTGCTGACTGTTGACATAGTTGGGTTTTGGAACATTTTGAAAACAAATCTTCTACAAATTTTATTCTCAAGACAAACATGAAGAGAGGCCCACCCCACCCTACCTCCCAACTCAAAACCACCTCCCCAAGAATAGGATTTAGGGATGTTTAGGGATTAAAAAATCAGGGTGGCTGGGGATTTAGCTCAGTGGCATAAGTGAATGTCTAGCAAGAGCAAGGTCGTGAGTTCGATCCCTGGTACCAATAAATAAATAAATATTAAAAATCAGGGTGGTCAGAGATGTGGGGAAGGACAACTGGAGATTTAAAAAAAATGAGACAACATTGGTGGTTTGCACATGATCCATCTTCCCGCCTCTTCGTAAGATGCATGCTTACAACCTAGCAGTGTTGGCGTGCTTATGGATAGAGTTTTGAACTCTCTGGAATCTAAAGGTAGCTAATGGGACAAGAGCTTACTGGTTTCAGACAGTTTGAGCCAAGACAATACTATCTCCAAATCTGTTTAAAAAAAAAAAAATATATATATATACACATGTGTGTGTGTGTGTGTGTGTGTGTGTGTGTGTATGACACAGAGGTGAACTTCCTTTGGTTTGTAGTTTTGTTTTGTTTTGCTTTTCTTTGCCTTGTTTTATCAGGGATTTGGCAATAATAGAATAGGAATAATGCAGGTTTAGGAAGCAGGCAGAGTTGGTTAGACTTGAATTCAGGCCCGTCTCTGTTGACATTGTGGGCCTGTTGCTTCAATGCTTTGTTACTTTAACTTCTCAGAACCAGAACCAGGATTTTCTCAAAAATGGAATGAAGAACATGAATGCTCATTTGTACATTGTTAGCTCCCTCAGGTTGAGATTGTTTGCCTTTTTTTAACTTTATTTTTTGATCTATTTGCAGCAGCAAGATTAGTGCTTGGCATATAGAAAATGTTCAAAACAGATTTCTGGAGTAAATGAACTATTGTTTTACCATTAAGCTGATCACATCTTAGGGCTTATCCAACACAGCGCCTAATACATAAGTAATGAAAATAATTGCCATTGTTTGATGCCACTGCCAGTCAGTGATATATGCTGTAAGTGTAGGACTGTCTACACTCCCAAAACCATTGCTACCCTTCTTATGATTTACATTTAAAAGATCTCCCAAAGTCTCCTATGTTGAGAGCTGATGGGCTTTGGGAAAGTGATTGGTTCATGAAGGTTCTAATTTCATCAAGTAGAAGAGACCACTGGTACTCCTGAGTTCACTAGCTGAATAAGCTTTCAGGAGGTGGAACCTAATTGGTCACTGTGGCTTTGCAGTGTTTATTTTGTCTCTGGCTCCTTTGTCTCTGGAGCCTTCTGTCTCTGTTTCCTGGCTGTCATGAGGTGAGCAGCTTAGCTGTACCGTGCCTTTTTATCATAATGTTCTGCCCCACCTCAGATCCACAGCAATGGAACCAGCTGACCATGGACTGAAATCTCTGAAACTGTAAGCCAAAGTAACTTATCCCTCCTTTAAACTGGAGGAAATTCTAAAGTGTTCTGTCATAGTGATGCAATACTAACAAAACCCTCATAGTATCAAAAAGAACACCCAGGCTGAGAACTGTTAGGTTTTTTTTCTTAAAGCAGTATCACTGTCAACAGTGATACTATTGACATTTTGGGTCAGAAAATTCTGCTCTGGGGCTGCCCTGTGCATTGCAGCAGCCTCAGTCTTCACTCACAGATACAAGTGAATTCCCAAGTTGTGAGAACCAAAAGTAGTCCAGACATGGCTAAAAGTCCCTCCGCAAGGGCAAAATCACCACCCTTGGAGACTCATTGACTTAAAGTCCGCCCACTTAGTCCACTCAAAGATGGTGTTTGACAAGTGTAATGTGTGACATGGTGAGCTCAGCTTTGCCTAATAACACTTGCATCTTTCACAATGACAGAGAAGCAAGAAAGACATCACTAGACATGCTGAGAATAAAACTCTGCTAATACAATCAAAGGAGTTACAGGCAGACCCAAGAAAGGCACTTAGGGAGGCCAATCATTGGCCGCCCCTTCAAACTGATAATCCTTAAATGTTTGATCATGTAGTGGGGACAGGATAAGCCAGGAGTGTTTTTAAATTTTCCTTTGAAAGTAGCGTGTACTTCAGTGAAAGACAACTGCATTCCCCAGTTATGTAAATATTCATCTACAAGATGACTTGAACTTGCAACAGAGCTCTTATACAAGGTTTTGACAGCCCCTAGAGACTGATGCCCTCCAGTCGTTGCTTTGCTAGGTCAGCCGCTAACCAGAAACTGAGCCCATAAAAGAAAGAGAAGGAGATGGATCTAAATAAATAATGTGGCTTCATACTGAGCTCTTTGATGAGCACTGCTTGGAAAAGGACACATAAGAAGGATAGAAAAAAAGGAAACCACTCAGTGACAAGTTTGAGCTTTATAAAGGGAGTGTAGGAAATACAATTTAGACGTAAAAGCAAGATCACTGTCAAGTACCACAAAAGTTTAACATGGATTCGTACACATCCCTAAGCGCTTCTGGCAGGAAAGCAAGGTCACCAGTCATCAGGAAAGGCTCACAGAGTAAAAATCATGTCCACTCTCATCACTTACTGCCTGAGTGGCATCCCAGACTTTATGTATCTAGTTTTTAGCAACAGATTCAATAATCTCTCCCAAAAAATCTGTAGATTGAGGAACATAAATATAATTTTAAGCTTGAAGGAGGCCCTGTGTCATTTATCTTTTCCAACATTTCTGTCAATTTCATGAGTAAAGATGCAAGTTTAGTAAGTTTGCAAATGACAGCCAATGGGGGGGGCATTCAGTATACTGGGAGAGAGAAAACAGCTCACAAGTATCTTGACAAACTAGAAATATAGGGTAAAAATAATGAGATGAAATATTATAGAGAGAAACTTAATTCTTGTACTTAAAAAAAAAAGGAGCACTTAAAGAAAATCAGGCAGTTAAATGAAAGATGGGAAATTCTTGGTGTCTAGAAAAAACATCTCAAGAGTTGGTTTTATGGAGAGTTTGATATGCGCCAGTGTTGTTGTTACTGTGTCTGATGGGGTCCCAGACTGATTCCTAGGTTCTCGTGCACAATGAATGAAGAATTGGATGTGGTCCATGACAATAAGGAAACAACAGTGTCGGTACACTTGGAGTAAACAGGCTAGCACTGGTGAAAGGAAAATGGTACCAGGGCTGAGGGCTTAGGGTCTGAGGCACTCCCATTGGGTCATTTAGAGCATGATTGAAAACATGATTGACAGGGTGCTCAGTCACGTCCGCTGTGTCTACTGTGCATGCCCTTTCCATAGTTCACTCTGTTATAATTGGATGCGTGAAAACCTTCAGTGAGCTCCAGGTAAAGAATGATTACTAAAGCTCATGCAGGAGGATCTGGAACCCATGGGTCCTGGTTTGGGATTTTGGAATTATCTAGGGCAGACTCAAGGGGTTTTTATTTTTCTTACCTCTGCCTCCAGATAGTAGACTCTGGGACAATGTAGGCTCGGCCTAAATATGGGTGAGTGGAGGGGAGAGGCTCCACAGCCCCAGCTGTACTATCTATATTATCACGATGACTGGTTCTTAAGTGAATATAGTATCGAGGTGCATTGAGGGAAGGATGAGCAGAACAAGGGTATTAATCTGGGAAGACCAGATAGACACAAGACCCATGAAACGTATATCAAAATCTTGAAATATGCAGAAAAAGAGAAGACTCAAGAGAAGCGGGGAAATCAGTTTCCAGTCTTTGATGACTGCTCCATGAAGGAAGGATTAGACTCCGTGGAGGCTCACTCAGTAGGATCACAGGGGCCGAGTGAGCAAAGGGTGTGAAGCAGAACATTTCAGCTCCATGTAAGGCAGAGCTTCCTAAGAGTTGGAGCTACTCACAAATGAGTGGGGTTTACTTTGAGATAGTGGACTTCACGATGGTGAGTACTCGACCAAGGTGGAATGAAAATGTGTACACTACACTAAGGAGATTTCAGACTAAGACAAACCAAATTAGATGAAACCCAAATGCCCTGGAAACTTGAAGATTTATGGTAGAAGTAAGTTCTTTTCTGAAATAGAAATGCAATATTAAAGTAAAAGGAATAGCCAATTCCACTTGAGATTGAGGGGATGATTATATTCAAGCTCCTTGATACCACATGCTGCATGGATGGATTACAGATATGAATTTAGAAGAATGTCAATATATACTGCTCATCACCTCACTGTAAATTCTCTTATTAGAATATGTTCAAAGCGGTATTCATTTTCATTTTAGAAAGTGGTTACCAAGCCCACTTTTATTACATCTATTTCAAATTGTTTGTGCCATGTTGTAACACACAGTAGTATAAAATCATCACGAAGTAGATCAGTTCTATTACAAAAAGGCAATTACTCTTCTGTGAAAGTTAGAGAAGCTATGATTAGAATGAAGTTGAATACTAATGTAGATTAATTACTGCTCTACTGACTCTTCAGTATCTCAGGAGGTAAAATTAAAGATGAGTTTATATATGCTTGAATTTAATGTAGTTTGTAGGTCATACCCAGATCCTGATGGTTTCCAAAACTACTTCACTATCTAAAGCAATTCTGATCAGAGATGTATCTACTAGCAGCTATTGTATGATTTCTATCATAATCCAAACTCTGAATAATATAATTCTACACTACTTTCTATTGATGAGAAATCTTTATTCTAGGATTTTTTAGAACTTTCTGGAGCTTTGGTAAAGCCTTACAGAGCAGGAAGTGACACATTTATTCACTCATCGGTAAAGTGGCATTCTGTGGTAAGCATTACATTGCTCACTGGATATTTCTGCCCCAAAAGTGATGAATATAAATATACGACTTCCAGCCTAGAACATTTAATTACTGATGGAAGACTGGGAATTCTTTTATCACTTTGACATGGTGACTTAAACCTTAGACGGTCATTGTTCTACTTAACCTGGGTCCCTCTGTGACCCCAATTAACAGAGAACCCTGTTGACTCATGATGAACATATAGCATAAAAAGGGGGGGGAAGCTTTATTTTGTTAAGATACCAAGACTACAGAGCTATTTGTTACGTGGCATAACCTAGTCTTTCCTTACTGATACATAAAGATTGCATCTAAGAAGAGACATTTTTCTCCTACACTTGGGTGTAAGGTTTTGTTCTGCCACTCACCAGCTATATGACTTTGGCAATTTATTCTCATCTTGTACATCCTTTTCTATTTAATTAGAGAGGTGTTTTTTTTTTTTTTTTTTTGCGGTACCAGGGATTGAACTCACGACCTTGCGCTTGCCGGGCAGGCGCTTAGACCTCTGAGCTAGATCCCCAGCCCTCCTTTTCTTTGTATTTAAAATAGGAAGAGTTGACTCCCTACCTCACAGGAGTCAACAAAATAAAACATGTTTAACAGACAGCACTATATCTGAAAAATAAATATCAGCATTTTTATTCTGCTGTTATTCAACAATTATGTATTCATCATGATCAGGTGTCTAGAAAGGTATAATGCCAGAGTATCAGGATCATTGCATAATTCCCTGGAGTAGCAGTAGTGTCCAAGGCAGCCACAGTTTCCACCTTTAGAGGACTTAAATTCTAGCTGGAAGAGGAAACAGTGAAAGTGATTAGAGCCAGAAGGACGAGCAGTAGGATAAATAGAAAATGCAAGTATAGTATCCCAGAACAGCCTGGTCCTTGGGTAGAGACTGAAGAAGAAAAGCATACATATCCAGAACTGCACAGTGTAATTTCTTGGGGACTTACTGAAAGAAATGTGGTCATGGGCAGCAGCAAGAGCAAGTGGCCTGCTGCAATATGGGCCAGAAGGGGGGAATGTATATATTGGTTAAGACAAAAGTGACATCATTCAAGCCAGAATGCAATTTAAACTTAGGCTAATATGAGAGTTAGGCATATTCCTAGTGACAGTGACCAGTGTAAAACTCCACACACCACTTTAATGGTATGGTCTGCTCATAGCTAGGAAAACCTGCTCATGCAGGAAAAACCGACCGGGGTTATTCTAATCCAAGCATGGCCAATGGCCACCATCATGTCAAGCTGAATCCATATAGTAGGGTTCTTTGGGAGCAAGTGGAAAAGACCTAACCCAGTCAAGGAGTGAGAGAAGGCATACCTAAGAAGTGCTCTCGAAAGGGAAAAGTGAATGATAAGAAATTAAAAATCATTTGGTCAAGGTATGGAGTGAAGTAGAGGGCAAGGAAAGGAGGGGGCTTTCAGTAACCAATTGCTGAACAACAAGCCACCCAAATCTTTGAGTCTCAAAACAGTAATGTACTATTTCTCACAAATCTGAGAGGTGACACACTGGTTGCAATGCTTTGCTTGGTTTTAGCTGGATATAAGGCGTTCAGGGTGGCCCAAAAGAGGCCCTGCTCACACAGCCAGCAGCAAGGGTCAGGCACTCAGTAGGTTAGCTGGGATCTTCAAGAGCTCCACACCCCAGATTTGGGGCTACCTTCCAGCAAAGAAGCCGGGATCCAAAAACCAAAGATGGCAGCTGGAGGTCTCTAAGACCCATCCTCGGGAGTGGTCCACATCACTTTAGCTGCTCAGGCTGTCCGCCGAAGGAGATGTGCAGAGGAGCACAGTGGGGCAGAGGGAATGGTTGTGGCCATCTTTGGAAGCACAACCTGCTGTGAGGAAAATTTGAGAAATCACAACATTCATTCCAAATGATTGAAACTAGGATGCAAAGAGCCAGCCAATAAAGAGCAATGGCAGAGAAGCTCGATGTGGTGGTACATGCCTGTTATCCCAGCACTCTGGGAGACTGAGGCAGGAGGATCATAAGTCATAAATTCAAGCCCTGCCTGGGAAACTTTCAGACTTTGCACGACCCTGTCAGAGAGAGAGAGACACAAAGAAACACAGAGAGAGACATAGAGAGAGACAGAGGAAGAAAGAGAAAGAAAGAGAGTTCTGACTGGGGATGACTGCAAAAGAGAAAAGGAGGAAAAAGAAGAGCAGAGATCACATCTGAGCAGGCTCCGTAGGTAGGGCCACAGGTTCCAAATTGCCGAGGACAGTTCCATTGTACCCCCTGCCAGCAGAGGAGCACAGAATCAGCAATGCTCACTCTCCCTATAAAAACATGACTGCGTGGACTAATAAATTACGCGATCGCCTATCTTGCCCTGGATTCTCCCAGAGGATCCCTCGAAAACTGATTTTGATGCAAAAATTTGATCTGCGAGATAACTCCACAAAACACAAGCAGGGGAGTTGAGAAATGAGAGCGGGAGGGGAAGGGTGCACCAGCACACTGTCACTACTGTAGACCCCCATAGTATAACCCTGGGGAGCAGTGCAGATGATGCCTCCACGGGTCCCAACTGATGCACCAAGGAAGCCAGGGCATCCTTCCACTTCCTTCCCACCCCACGCTGAAGAGCACTGGTTCCCAGGTCACTTTGGGCTTGCCCTCTACTCATACCCTGTATGCCTCAAGACTTGAGGAGCATGCCGAGGACAAAATTCTAGTCCTTGCTCTTGACAAAGGTGAATTCAGGGCGCTGACACAACCTCAATGTTTGTAGATTATTTATACATCTCATTACTGTTATCTTGGGAGTGAAAGAGAATAGAACAATTTTTTGTTAATCAAGAGAGTAACCTGATCAGATTGGCATCATAGATGAACAACACCATCTGAGGACTGGAAAATGCATAACAGGGAGGGAGAAGCTGCAGGGGGGCAGATTAGAGTTGCTATGGTAATGCTATGGAGTTACACGCTGTAATGCACGAGACCACATGGAGGTGAAGGGGACCTGTGGTGTCTTTGTCTATGGTGATCTGATTCCCTGCATGACAGACACTAATAGCTACACATACAGTCTGGTTTAAAGTAGTCAGACTCAGTCTTATAAACTCTAGTGAACTGCCCTTCTGGAATGGAATGTTCAGGCTTTTAAGGGGCCTTCACTACCCCTTGCTTCTTTCCATAAGATGGGGACCAGGGGTGGGGAAGACAGAAATGAATGGGCAGCAAGATGCTGTAGCTTAGGTCTTCTTACAACATCGTAGACAGGGAGTAACCTGGTTTCACTTGGCCCTTGAGTTTGTGCAGGTGGCAGGTGGCCTCCATCCCAGCATCCTGTGTCTGCCTGGCCACTAGCAGCACTTCTGGCCTTGGAGGTGAAGCCTGTGGTTGATAAGCATAACATGGAGCATGTGCCCCTGCTTCTTTCCCTGACAGCTATCCCCTTAGCTTTCACTAGAGATAGACCTAGAAGTTTCTGTCCCATCCTCCACCCTCCCAATGGCAGGATTCTGGGCTCTGCTTCTCCTTCTTACAGTCCTCCTGCCTTGGCAGGGGGCTTTGCTTCTACTTCCCCTATTAGCTATTGATAAAAGAGGAAAGAGGGAGCGAGAGAAGGGATGGAAAAAGAACCACCTAACAAATAACTAGCATTTCAGTGGTTTCATTGCTGATCTGAGGGTCACTAAAGGTTGAGTGGCCCTGCTGTAACTGTCTGCTCCTTGTCCTGGGACCGGGGCTAGCCTGCCCACACTCTTCCCACACCACTGCCAGATATGAGACTGCAAACCCACTTGGGTGAGCACTTTTTGAGCCTTGGGTCTCATCATATCCATCAGTGTCCCATTATGCGAAACAAGTCATGTGGCCAAGTCCAGAGTCAGGGAGAAGGGAAACAGACTGTGTGTCTTCATGAGAGGAACAGCAGTCAGGTGGCAATAGTTATTTTAAAAGGGCAAAGCAAGGGACTCTTTTGCTGTTGGAATTGTCCACTATCTTGACTACAGTAATGGACTATTAAACCTACTGATGGTATAAAATTTTGCTGAATTAAATACACAGGCACAAATAAGTACCAAATCTGAATAACAGCAGTGGACTGTAACAGTAGCATGATCCTGATTATAATATTGTACTATATAACTTTTCCTAATGTTTTCACTGGGGGAAATTGGGCAAAATATGCCAGGCATTTTACATGTATGTCTTCTTAAAACTTCATGTGATTCTACAATTGTCCCCCCCCCAGGTTTTTAAATTGAAAAAGTAATATAATTAAGAGACGATCTAGTCCATCCTCTTCTGTTAGAGTCATTTATTCATGAAATGACTGCTACCAGATGTCACTAAGGACAAGCACCCCTAGACAGTGGAAATAATAAGCCACTGTCTCCACCCCACTCCTCTTTACTTTCCTGCCTTAGTCAGTAGAGATTAGGAAACACACTAGAGTTAAACATTCATTTACAGCTTAAAATTTTATAGTTCTTTTATAGTTGTTATTGAAGAGAATGATTAATATAATACATTTCTAAAAATGGAGACAGAGAAAATGTGGTAGATTGAACTGCCTGCTATTACTTTCAGAGAGAAACCCTGATGGCCACTTATTGCTTGGTCATTTATCTTCACCTCCTAAGACTGGAAGGCAGCAAAATTGATAAATTAACACATGGCAAATGGTTAATTGAAATTTCTGGTCAGTTGCCTCTGGGTTTTACTATAATGAAAAAAGAAGTAGTAAAACACTGATGAGAAATTTTATTTAAGTGATAGGCAAAAAATAATATTAAAAGGGAAGAGTAGAAATTATGCCTGGTTTTTTATATCCTAAAGAAAATATATGTCCTACATTTGATATCCAAAATCTTCCCAAGGCTGAAGGAGATCTGTTTAGGAAGAATTCACCTAATGAGTTATTGTGCAAGGTTGGCCTCTCACTCTTTTTAAATTGCATTAACTTTCACTCTTAGAAATTCATTGGATATAATAATTATTATTATTTATTATCTCATAGACCCATAAGAGACCCTAAGAAATAATTCATTGAGATCTTGCCATATTAAAACTGAGGAAAATGATGCCCATAGAGGTTAAATTCCTGGGCTAAAATCATTATTATGGGTTTGACCTTAAATATCTCCCATGTTCAGAGGTAGAAGGTGATTGGACCATGAGGGCACTATACTCATCAATGGATTAATCCACTGAGAAGCTCATAGCTGAATGTGCTACTAGGAGGCGGGGCTTGGTTGAGGTGGTCATTGGAGTGTGGCCTAGAAGGATGTTTTCTTGTGTGAGGCTCTTCCTTTCTCTCTGTGCTTCCTGGCTGCCATGGATTGAGCAGTTGTCCTCTGCTAGACCCTTCCACCATACCTTTTTGATGTGGAACCAATCAACCATGGACTGAACCTAATGAAACCATTAGCCAAGCAAACCTCTTCCTTTAAATTATGGGTGTTAGGTATTTTGTCTTTATGACGGAAAGTAACTAATACAGTTATACAGCCAGAACCTCAATATTGTCCATTGTCTCCATTATTATAATTATCTTTGCTGTCACCCAAATATAGCTTTAACCAGTATAAATAATAATAATTACATCATCATGGCTTAAAAATACCTCAACATCCAGACAAAATAGCTGCAAAAGCAAATCTTTTCCTAAAGCTTTATTGGAAGAAGAAATAATGTAAACTGAGGGTCAGGCTCAGTCCAATCTCTGTGCCAAATCAGCTAGATTCCCAACTTGCCCTCTTGCTGATAGAGCCTCAACTGGTTTTCTCATATGAGTTTCTGTTTACTTCACTGTGAACTTTGAAGACTGGTAGTACCAATATCTTAAGTGGCCTTGTTAGGATAAAAACTGGTATCATTAATGTAAAGTGCTTATCATAGTACCTAGCATATAGTAAGTGCTCAATACATCTTAAACAATAGTGTAACCATGAAAGGTTCAACTCTGTAGCTGCCCGATGAAGCCAATAACTCAAGAGGCAGAATGACAGGAGAAAGAGTTTTATTGACAACAAGAGAGGAGGTTGAAGGTGGAGGGCTTTCACTCAAATTCCGTCTTGCCAGGGGTCACAAGCACAAAAGTTTTTATGAGATCTTTGGGAGTTCTAATTTTATCCATAGCCAGGTAAACACTAGAGCGGTCATTAATTCTTGCAGTAACCAATTTTCTTGACATAGCCTTGACGTTGTCTACAAGTCATCAGCTGTTCTAGGCATTCCTTGTTCCTGTAAATCTAAAAAAAGATTGCTGGTTAGGAGCTCATGACTGGTGTTCTTCTTTGATGTTTGGACTTATTATTATTTTCAGAAAAAGTTGATTTATTGGGTAATTATTTGTAGAGTAAGGCACAGAGTTGTGAGGCAAACAAATAGAGAAAAACAGACTTGCTTGTGTTAAGAATGAGTTAACCTATTTATCAACTTCAATATCACTATATCTTAACGTTTGACTTTTAATTTACACAAATAAAGGGCTGACCTCTATACTGACCACTTATTAAAAAAGAAGCAAATAAACAAAGAAAATGTTTTAAAACTTTCAACTGAAACAAAATAGCACCATCATTTCTCCACCTTGTTTTCAAAGTATAAGGTGTTTCTCACTAACAAAGAGCTTATAGTTGAAAATGCAGTGGTGGAACAGAAGTTCTGTTTTAGTGACATTTTTAGTATTTGATTAAACCAGATTTTCAAAAACAGGAAACTCATTTCCTTCACAAGTTCACCTGTCTTTGACTCACAACATACATTTGTATTCCTAACTTTTTTGAAATAAACATTTTGAGAGCTAAAATTCCTTTTACTATATCATCCAGAAATGCTCCAGAACATGAGGAAAATTTAGGAACATACAGCCAATTACCGTCATCATAGACTTTAGGCAGGCTCTTATGCCACTGAGCTATATCCCTGGCCCTTACCACATATTTTATATTTTCAAATTTGCTTGTTCACTCAAATTCCTATCTCATCCCAAGTGTAGTACTGTGGTGCTTTTGTGGTCATTTGCAGACGTGCACAGAAAACAGAAAATTTTTCACCAATGTGTACAGTCTCAGCTGAGCTCAACTGAGGCTCTGTCTTCCTGTCTCACCTCTCATACCATAAACACTGTCATCTTAGTGATCTGGGTAATGCCATGCTTTTTGTGTTTTTGTGCCTTTTCATGGTGATTTCACTATTGAAAATGGCCCTCCCAGGAGTACCGAAAGGCTGTCTCTTGTTCCCAAGCATGAGAAGGTTAGGATGGATCTAATGGAGAAAATTCATGTGTTAGATGAGCTTTATGCCACCATTAGTTATAGTGCTGTTGGCCCTGGGCTCAATATTAATATGAATCAAAAATATATATCAAATAAGATTTCTTTAAACAAGAAAACAAATAAAACAAGGTTGTATATTGATCAGCTGATGAAACATTATAACCAGAGGCTTACAGAAATCTGATTCTGTATTTCCTTTAGGCACAATATTCACTGTTCACAAATTCAGTGTTGACAGCTACAATAAGGATTATAACTGCTGCAAATAGTAAGAATTGATTGTGTTATTTTATATCCTAATCACATAAGTATGATGATCCATTGTATTTCTATATAACTTTGCAACTTAAGAAGCTCATCTATATTTAATATCTTGCAATACCCAGGGAAGTGCACAGAGTCATCATTGCCCAACACAAGAGAGTTAACAGGTCCAATCAAGGTCCCCCACGTAGCATGTGATCTTCTGCTTTGTGACATCTCACGCTGCCACCTACAGACCAACGGTGAGCTGCCACTTGGCACCACTTCCTCCTGGAACTCAGGGAAGGAAAACATGGCATGTTTTGGGGAACAGACCCTAGACTACAAACCCCTTGGGCAATTTTGCTAACAACTTAGAATTTAAACCTTAGGAAACTTGAAGCTTAACAAATTGTACTAAAAAAGAAACACCATGCTCAATTTCATTATTTTGAAGTACCAAGTGGAAAAACGATGGAGAGGTAACCAAAAGAGCAGAATCAGCCAAATAAGTTAGCTCCCTGAATGCTGCCCCAACAGAGCTATGGCCATGTGAAAGGACCAGGATCACCCTCCTCAAGCTTTTCTGCAGCAGTTTGAAGGAAGAGTAGAGTGGCCATGCAGAAATATAAAATTTGCTTATAAGAGTTATCCAACTTTTAAAATTCCATATATGCTGCTATTTTTTTATTTTTACTTTTTTTTATTTTGAAAAGAATAAAACCAAGCAAAATAAAACAGAATAAAATCAATCAAAAAAAAAAAACCAGTGTAAGTGACACAGGACTTCAAAATAATAGAGAATCAACAATGGTTACCATAATGCCTCTTATTGTCTTCAAAATAACTGCAGATACCTTCAGACACAGTAAAAATGAAAACAGAACAGAATAGAACCAATAAAAACTAAACAATGAATGCAATAAAGGACTTCAAAACAAGGTAAGAGTAAATCCAAAATGGCTACCATAATATATCTTGTTATCTTTGAAATAGCTGCCCATGCCATTGGATATAATAAAATCAAACAAAACAAAGCAGAGTAAAACCCAACCTAATAAAACAATGAAAATTATACAAGACTTCAAAACAAGATGATAGGCTGTTTTTTAAAAGCATCAAATGTTTACATCACCTATTTCATGTAACTGGTCTTCTAGCAGCAAACACATTTAGATTTTGAATGTAACACCTGTGTGCTCTGGAAATAAGATAGATCCCACTATCTTATTCAGAAGATTTTCCCTTTTTTATACTTATACATGTAGCTATGGAGAACAAGAAGGTGTAATTATCTCAGGAAGCTAATCTTGTAAAACCACTTTCCAGTGACTTTGAATTTATAATTCACACTACTTTCCCAGGTAAATTCATTCCCAAACTATGATTTCATCTTCATTGTCCCTGAGGAGATAACTGTCAAGATACAAACTGAGAGGATAATGCAAAGTCACCAATCAACAGTTAGACTTACTGCATTCTCCTCTGTCAGTAGAGTCAACTTTCCTTACCAGAATCTTTCCTTGCCCTGCATCTCACCTACAGGAGCTGGGAAGTGGGGAGAGGCTGGTGTGTGTTGAATGCCTACTAAGTACAAAGTACACCCCTGGCTTCACACTGTCACTAAGCCTGCACTTGCAAATGAGTACCTACTGTGTCACCAAGACTCAATACGTGAGGAAAGAGGCTCAGAGAATTTAAAGCAATATGTACCATATCCTACAGAAAGCCATGGAACTAGGATGCCAGAGTAGATCTTTCTGCACTTGTTGGTTTGTCTATTGTCTGTGCTTCTTTTCTAAATAGAAACAAAAATCCTGCATTTATTTGATACTTTGCAAAGGGGACCACGTCAGGCTCTGACAATGTTCCCTTCCTGGTCCTCCATCAACCTCTGATCACCTCTGAATGGACAGAGGTCTCCAGGCCATCTGCAACCTTGGCATAATGTTCAGCCTGGGCTCCCCACACAGAGAAAGACTTGTCTTCAGGAAGCCAGGTCATGTGGGAAGTGCAAGAGAAAGTAGGCAGGAAAGAAAAGTCCAAAAATCAGAATAGGACCAACACAGTTCATATGCATAAATTAATTGTTGTAGGCCTAATTACTATTCTTAAAAACACTCTTAAGTGTTAACAGAATTTTCCTTACTATCAGTCCTATGAATCAAATTCTAAGATATATAAGATACTTTCACTCTTTTGAAATATTAAAGTAACTTAATGAAAATTACTTGGTATCAAATTAATGGCAATACACGCTACAATTGTAGTCACATATATATATATGAACTTAAAACAAAATGATTTAGCCTTGCAAATGACTTACTGACATGTGGCTGAATAGATTAGAGATTTGACTTTTTGAAGATTTTTGCTGACTTTATATCTTAGAGCAGATTTAGTAGAAACTGGTTTCCATCCCCCCCACCCACCTCCTCAGGGCTACACCTAGTTTCTGTTTATTATGAACATCTTATCACATCATAGCTGTTTTTGGTGTCACGTATGTGTCACACAGCGCATTTGCTATAATCTCTTGATGTACATTGTTTGGGTTTGGACAAATGTATAATGATACTTATCTTACTGCCTCAGAGTCCTCGGTGCCACTCCATCCCTCCTCATTGTTCCCAGCCCCTGTTGACCACTGATCTACTTTTCCACAGTGAATGTAGCTGGAGCCCTCCAGGCCACAGCCTTTTCAGACTGCTTCCCTCACTTAGCAACATGCATTCAACCTTCCTTCCTAACCTTCGGTGGCTTGATGCACACGTGATTTCTTTGTTAAGTAATACTGCAGCCTGTTTTTCAGGGGAAGAAAAATATCAAGAAGCTAATTTTGAGTGGCCATTATAGAAAAAGGGGAGAAGTCGATAAAAGAGAAAAAATTCTTTGCTCCAAATTGTGCACCTTCCAGCCCTCCGAGCATTCGGTATCAGGCGCAAACTGGTGCCTCCAACTCATGGACTTACATTGAATTCTCCAGCCTCAGTTGGCTCTCTCGCCTGCTCACATTTATAATCACTTTGATCTCACAGCAGCTGTTTTAAAAAATATGCATAGATCCTCCTTAAAACTGTGTAAGCTAGTAACTATTTTTGTTTTGCCTATTCTGGGGGTTTCTTTAGATTATATTGCCTTCGAGAGCTTACCTCGCCACACATTGCTGTGATCACTCTCCGGCTCCTTTCCAGGAGAGTCTGGTAGAGCCAGTTCATCTGAGGGAGCTGCCAAATCTTCCAAGAAGGCTTTTAAGGTTCAGGAAAATGACTCATGAGCCACAATTCAGTTAAGTTTAGCAAATATTACTTAACCAATCACTGTATGCTTGCAGTTGGCTTACTGGCCTGTTTTGAAACGTCCTGTTCATTTTATTTTGCCTTGTTAATAAGAACAGATTAAAATATAAATATCATCTACAAA
>RJWT010011407.1:0-23332 GCA_004365215.1 Cuniculus paca
ACTGGGGGGTGGTTCCTGTCCTCCAGGGCCCCTGGGCCTAGCAGTGGCCCAACACGAAGACACAAGTCCCCATGCTGCTTGCTGAGAGCAGGGCTGGGGCAGTACCAGGAGACGCAGAGGCAAGATTCTGGGGGAAGTGTGGCATCGGGAGTTTCCTGGAGGATCTGGACATGGGCCCCAAGGGGCTTGGAGGAGACACTCACAAGGGGGACAGCCAGGAGCTCCAGGTGTGAGACGGCAATGGGGCCAGGGGTGAGAAGAGTCGGGTGCATTTCCTGTGGCTTCAGGGACACATTACCAATGATTAAGGGGCTTCACACAGCACCCCTTTGCTCTCCCAGAGTTCCAAATCTGAGCTGTTATCAGGCCACACCCCCGAGGGCCCAGGGGAGGATCTGTTCCATGTTTCTGCCAGTCCTGGGGGCAGCAGGCACCCTCAGCCTGCTGCTGTGGGCTCCCGTCTCCATCCCCATAACTCGTCCTCTTCTGTCTGTGTTAAGCACTTCCTCCTTGGTAAGGACACTCACAATGGTGTCTGTGTCCACCCAGGTGACCTTGGACACCTCCCCTTCTGGAGAGCCACAACCTAATCTCATCTGCAAAGACCCTTTATCTCTAAGGCCAGTGACAGTAATCAGGCCCTGGCATCTCAGGGACTATTATTCCACCCCTGTGGCAGCACACAGAAGGACCAAGGTTGTCCGGGCTGGCAGAGGCCGTGTGTGGTTTGGGTACAGAGGGGCTCGGTCTGCCCTGCCCAGCAGTCTGGATGTAGTAGATTGTGGAACCATCAGCAGCTCACTCCTGAGGTCAAGCAGAGGAAGAAGTGAGTGCTGACCCAGCTGCCAGGCCACCCTGTGAGGCTCAGTTGTCACTAGCAAATCACCTGCAGAGCCACAGGCAGGAAAAGATGCATTTCTCCCAAAACACTGTTTAAACCCACCACTGATCATCTCCCAGCCCCTGGCCTCCTGAGGTGAGTCTGGAGCAGATTCTGGGGCCAGGCACCACTAGGGGGAACTGAACACCCCCGGTCCACAAGGACCAGTTGTTCTGAAACAGCCCGGACACCTGGCTGAGCCCACTGTGGGCTCCCTGGGCTCCTCATTTTCTCCACTTGTCTCCTCTGGGATGTGACCAGTTGCGTACCTGAGCCTCAACATGGGACCTGAAAACCCAAGGGCACTGATAGCTCCCCGGCCTGAGCCCCCACTCCAGGCACACCTTCGGTTCCTTGCTTGCTGTCCAGCTACAGACTAGGACCCCCATCAGTGGGTTCTCTGACATTCACTGCTGCTTTCTAGGGAAACCCAGTCACCACTGTTCTGGGGCAGTGTCTGTGGGAACACCCTCCTGCTACTTTTGGGGTGAGTGTGGGTTCCCCCAGACAAAGTACTATGTGAGGCCGGTGTAAACTCGTGAGATGGGTCCCTGCCATCCCATCTTACAGGGAAGGATATGGGTTCTCAGAAAGGCAGCTGCACCTGCTGGGGTGCACAGAAGCAGGGGCTGTGCCAGGCACCAGCCTTGGGGTCAGGGTTGGCTTGTTCAGTGTGCAACCTTGAGCCGAGCAGATCCACCGAAACCCAGCAACATGGGAAGCTGAATGCGTGTATCACCCTGAGGCTGAAGATGCCAGCAGACAACACACAGGGGACCCATCAGGAGCCTCACACCTGATGAGCAGTTGTTCAAAGATGAGGGTCTTTGGTGGGCATTTGGACAGCTTCCCTGGCTTAGCCAGCTTCCAACTATGTGTGTGACATGACAGAGGCAGTGGGGAGAAAATGTTGCAAGAGTCCTTTTCCAGCCACACCCTTTAATCTCAGGTTCTGGGGCACTTTGTTTCCCTCTCCCCACATGTCTCCCCCTTCCAAGTTGGACAGAGGCACCTGAGGTGACAGGTAGGATGCTGCACTCAGCTTCCCCGGTTCCTCCTGGGATGGAGAGAAGGGTCTTCAGGCTGGGGAAATTTGAATAAAGAGATGTTCTTCTAATTTAATTGCATCTCTGCCAGTAATTCAGAAAACCATCATTTGCACACACATTTCTGAAAGGCTTTTCAAAGAATTTAAACCTCCCATTTAAAATTCTCATTATGGTAGGAAATGGTCCCTCTGGGGACCAACAGTTTTCTCTTTGGTCTCACGGTCCCTCGAGGTACAGATTTCAATTTAGAGCCCTCCACGTGGAAACTGGTGGAGCTCAGCCTTGCAGGTGGCTCTGCCCCGCACCAGGCACCCGCGCTCATTTCCAAGTCTTATGAGCGAGAGAAAGCATTCATCAAACTTCCACAGAGTAATGGGTCCTTGCTGCTGGGATTAAACGCAACAGGTAGAGAGAATTGCTTTTAATGCATATTTATTGGCCCATCTCTCTGTTTGCTGAAGAACATTAGCACAATTGGTAACAAACTTTCTGTTGATTTATACGAGTGGGTACAAAAGGAAAGGGCCCCGCACTTTCCCCAAACTGTGATTGAATTCCTCGGGAGACTCTCACTTTCAAATGATCTTGTTAGATATTGTTAGGAACTGACGCATTTGCATAGCATGAATGTTAAAACTCAGAAAATGCTCAGCCGCCAATTAGAGCCATCGAGTCTTTCCCTAATTAATCAGTCATGACCGAGCGCTGCCAGGTGTGTTCCTGGGCTGAGCAGAAGCCAGGGCTGGGTGCTTATTAATCTTGATGACCCGCCAGTCAGCCCGCACAGTCTCCACAAGGTGCTGGGTTGCGGAGCCCGCCTTGGGGACCGAAGCTTGAGTCGAGCTGTGAATTCTTTGGGCAGCTGATTAAATTATCCCCACTTCTGTCTTTACTTCTTGACACGTCCAACTTCAGCTATTGCCCAGGGCCCAGAAACATACAGCTTTTCCAAGCCTCTCCACTGCGTAGTTTGCAGATAATGGAGTAAATATCATTCTGTGAGTTTTTGCTGAGCCCGCAGCACACAGCCAGGCCTGGGGACAGCCAGGCTGGGCACAGGCCTCTCCACAAGCCACAGGTGGACTCTGAGGACCAGAATGGTGGAAGGGAGCTTGATGAAAGAGGAACTTGAAAAGCATCCTTCACCCAGAGGAAGGCAGCTGCAGGCATAGAAGGACACCTCGGAAAGGTCAAATGCGGTGTCCACAGGCTTGAGTGCTTTGTAGAACACTGAAAATTCTTCTGTCTAAAAGTAAGATAGAAGATGCTCCAGGAAGTGAGTGGCACTACACACATCAATGTACCAATTCCATGTGTACCTGGGGTGCCACCAGGTTACCAGCTCTGGCTAATGGCCACCCAGGATGCCCACTATCTGGCACTGTCTTCTCCCAGCCCCCATGCCCGAGGCTGCAACTCAGAGGCACCCGTCTGATGTTCTTCGCACTGAGCGCCTCTCTGTGGGCCAGCCCTAAACTCCACCTGGGGCAGGTCTCTCCTCTTAATTGCACTGCCTTGGGTAGGAGAGTGCAGAGCAGATGGACTAATTGGCCGCCGCTTCCCAGAGACCCAGATAATGAATGAGCCATCCCCCTAGCTAAGCAGTCGATGACAAGCCCAAAAACCCACCCCCAGCTCCACCACAATTAGAGGTTTCAGCCCGGAGCTTGCCGGTTCAGTGGGTTTAAAGTTCACTAAGAGTTTAAATAAGGTCATTCGTTTAGGTGTACCTTAAAGAGATTTCTGTAATCACCTTCATTGCATTTTAAAATGGGGTGGGGGGTAGTAATTAGGAAAAATCAGCTCCAGCCAGGGGCACTTTGCAGTGGCTCACAAATATATCACTGTGTCACACTGCTCCTCCACGCTCTGGGAGTGACTCAGGCCGGGACCCAGCCTGGGCTGTGAGTCACAGTTGGCAGGGACACTCAGCTCCAAGTCACCAGAGCTCTGGAGGGAAGGAAAGGTCCCGGGATGGAGAAAGCAAAGGGTGTTCTTCTTTGGCCTCTTGTGTAACATTTCTTTTTTATTTCATTTATTTCACTTCATTGCAGTACTAGAGATTGAGCTGTACCCACAGCCCTGTCTATTTTTCTCATTTGGAGACAGGACCTCGCTAAGTCACTAAGCTGTCCAGGTTGGGCTCCAAACTGCGCTCCTCCTACCTCAGACTACAGAAGTGCTGGGCTTACAGGAACGCACCACCATGCCTGACAGTGACACTCCATTCTGCAGTTCAGCTGCATTTTCCACCTTGGTCCCAGGGATTCCGGTTTCTGCACCTAGTGTGTTCCCAGGGCCATTGTACGTGAAACCCACTTTGTGCCCATAAAGGTTTGAAGATCAACGCAGAAACTTCTATTGGGATTTCAGATGATGGGTGAAGCCATTAGATGACTGCTCACTGCCCGTCCCAAGGAGGCTCAGTCAGTGGTGTTATGATGCAGTTAGTTTAGCGGTTTCATTAAACAGAAGATTGTCAACAGAATTCAGAGGAAAGCATGTTTCTGTAATGCCATAATGGATAAGCCTTGATTTTAAATGTTCTGCCATAAAAACCTACATGTCATGAATTCCACTGTGGAGGCAGATTCTTATTCGCTTAGACTTCCTCAGCAATGCATAAAGTGTGTTGTAAACCAGTTTCTAATGAAATCTGCAAATAAAATTCCAATGGGGAGTGCCTGCTGTGCAGAGTGGAAATTTCCTGAGCCCCTTGCTCTGGGGATTTGACTCGCAGTTTCTCCCAGCAGTGACTCCTCATACTTAGTTCTTCTTTCCAACAGCAAAGCGGGCAGGCTCTGCATCGGGCACAGGTGCTCCGTGTGCCCTGTGGGTACAGGGCACAGGTCGTCGGGTCTGGGCTCAGCTCTAGTCTCTGTCCACAGGCTGTCTTTGAGGTGAGTCCTGCTCCTGTAGATTTCGATGCCTTGTTACTTTCCCTCTCTCCATGGTAAGAAGCTTCTTGCCCTAATCTGAGCCCCACCCCAGCCTCAGCCTGGCATTCAGGACCCAGCAGGACCGCATCTGCACCTGGGTCTGTGCTACCCTCAGGAGAACCCTGGCGCAGTGCAGATCCATGGGGAGCACTGGGCGCACCTGGCTCTACCTAGGGTGCCCCAGGCCCTTTCTGGGAAAGGCTGCATCTGTGTGTCCAGGGAACTCTACCAACCAGCTGTCCCTGCCCAGGTCTCTGGCTGAGTTTCACTGTTGGGGAGGGGGGTCCTGACCAAGGCCTGAGGCTGTCCTGCTAAACGGAGAGCAGTGGCCAGAGCCCTCCAGTGTCCATTCCCACAGCTGCTTATCAGACCTAACTCTGTCTTATGCTGTCCTAAAAAGTGACTTGACCTGGAAGGTGCTGGGGGGGGGTGACTGGGGGGCAGCTCCTCCTGTCATGAGTCCCCAGGTGGAACCTGAGCCCACTGAGGCCCACACTGCCCACGGAAAGTGGCTTGGGTTCAAGACCAGGGACCTTCATGCCTGGACGGCCATGGGGAAGCCAAATATGGTCCAAAACGAGAGACTCAGTAGAGCAGGTGGGCAGGGGGGTGCTGGGGTTGCAGGAGGCCCCTGGACAGGAGGGACAGCCCGGCCTCTCCCATCACAGCCCCTGGGAGATGCGCTGGGAAGGTCGTGGGAGGACAAGCTGGCCAACAACCATGCCTCTGTTTGGAAGGTTTGCCCAGATTTTAGTATAAAAATGTATTCCCCCTTTGCATATCCCCCCTGGTTCTGTGAAACTTGATTAGAATCCATCACCACTCCGGTCAGGTGAAAGATGAGAACCAGTGCCAAGGAGACCCATGGTTTGCCCGAGACTGGCAATTCCCATGATTTAGGGTGATTACGGCTCAGCTGTAATGAGTGCGTATTAAGCCTTCCTTCAGCGCCTCCAGAACATTTGATTCATAAACAAATTACCCTGAGCCTGTAATGCAAGGGAAAGAAATAGCAGCTAATTTAACCAGTGAATCAATGGCGAGACAGCAGCGCATGGATCATGTAATCGGGAGTATAATGAACAAAATGAAAGTAATAACAAGAAGCACAAATACTTGTAAGCCCAGCCCAGCCCCGCAGACCTCTGCACTGGGACAGCCCGGCTGTGGGACTGAGGCAGTAGCAGCATGGGCGACAGGAAGTGTGGGTTTGTGCCGGAAAGCGTCAGGCGGGGCCACGCTGCGGCTGCAGTGGCTTCCCCTCTGGTGTGTAGACGCATTCCCATCAAAGGGGCACCCAGCCAGCCCAGGCAGGGGATGTATCAGCTCCCCCAGGTGACCGAGGGGGTCCCAGAAAAAGCTCAGGCTGTCAGCCAGGCACAAGTGTGGTCCCGGGGTCCTTGCCACCACGGTGGGACTGCAGGCAAATGAGAGGGCCCTTCTGAGGCTTGGGAGCCCTCTCTGGAGAGAGAAGGCATCGGATAGGGAAACTGGAGCCCAGGGAGAAGGAAGTGCAGTCTCTGATACAGGGGCGAGGGCCCCCGCTGGTTGGTCTCCGGAAAGCAGCAAAGATCCACTTGGCTTAGTCCCCGGGCTGCCTGTGAACATCAAATAGACAAAAATATCAAATAGAAGGAAAGGGCCAAGCTGTGTCTGTGTCACTGTGTCCTCAAGAACTTGTCCCATAAGCATTAAACACGGGACCCCAGGTCCCCTGGCCAGCTCCAGGCTCCTCCTGCTGACTCCACACATTCCCTTTGCTTGCTCTCTGCAAATCCCAGCGCTCCCCGCTCCCCCAGGGCAGGGCAGTAGCTCTGTTCTGCTCAGGCAATTCTCAGCGTTCTCTTTCAGACCCCCTGAGCTCCCTAAGCCAGAGTTCTTTGAGTCCCCATTTCCGCGCTCACATTGAGGGTTTTAGACCAGAAGTAGTGAGAACCCGTTTCCGGAGTATGTCCCGTGGCTGCGCCGGGAGAAGGAAGGGCCCCTCCCAGGCACCCACTCATCCCCTGCAGAGGCTCCCAGGACCCTGGGGGATCCACTATGCCACCCCAGGAGTTTGCCTCAGGTGACCAAGGAGAGCTGTAGATGGGGTTCCTGCCCGGCACACCGAATTTCTTTTGTGCTTGTCCGGGTTCCACTTCTCTAGCTCCACCCTCCACCCAGGTTCCACCCTTGGGTTCAGATCGTCCCCTTGCCTGTGTGTCCTGACCCAGGCCTATTCAGTGCTGGCTGGGCTCATCGCTTCCTATCTCAAAGTGCCTGCTGCATGGGTGGGAACTCATTTCTGATATGATGCAAATAGCCACACGCCACAATACTTCACACAATTCAGAAGGGTGCACCAGGATGTTCCATCACATTTGCTCAACCTCTAAATCAAAATTTTATGATGCCAAAGAGTTTGTTCCATCACCAGTCTGGTGATTTTTATGGGACTCATTTCTCTGAAGGGAAGAGGGAGGTGAAATGGGAGTCGTTAGCCCGCCGCTTCGGAGGATAAACACGCATGGCCCAGAGAGGAGGCGCAAATGGTTTAAGGGTAACTGCACCAATCAGAAGCAGTCAGAGAGCAGAGACTCACACCTGCAGCCCTCCGTCAATGTCAGCCCTGTGCAGACAGCAGACAGTAGAGCCCAGACCTGCAGGGTCCCCCAGAGCCCTGGTGTGGGTGGGGTGGCCTGGTTTCAGCTTCCTGGGGTGGAGCTCAGAGGGCCCCAGAGGCAGGAATTCCCGAGACACAGCAGGAAACTTTGGGCAGGGTCTTCCCTTCTGGGGTGACCGTGGGGCTCTAGGATGTCTCTGTGGGCAGTGTGGGCTGCCTAGCTCTCCTGTGAGAACGCTGAGCTTCTGCTACACTCTCTTTGAGGAGTTCTCGGTGGTCATGGGAGTGTGCATCTAAGATGCGGGCTGCACAGATGGCACCAAGGTCTCCAGAGCAAGTGTGACTGAGACCTGTGAGGACAGCAGGAGGCAGCGATGAGGGCCTAAATCCAGTCTGGATCCTGCGCTCTCTCCTCTCCGTAACTGAATGGGGGGCGTGGAAGCTCGCTAAGCCCTCACAGCACTGGGCAGAGTCAGCAGCAGCACCAGGGTGTCCTGCTGCTGGTCTGCAGCACCTCCTTGTACAGCAAGCCCCCAGACCTCAACCCTGGCCCTGCCTGGTGCCCTGAGCCTTCCCAGAACCCTGCACCTCTCTTTCCTGTGGGACCTTCCTGCACTTCATGAGAGCAGAGACACACAGTCCCTGGCACAGTGCCCATTTCCCAACAGAAGATCCAAGGCACAGACGGGATCTTCCCACACTATCTACCACCAATTCTCAATACGCTGACCACTGAGAAGGAGCCCAAGTGACGAGACTTCCTATCAAAGGTTTGATACTCTGAAGGGAGACAGAGGACATGACCCAGCGTTGCAAACCCCGAACTTGACAAGGGATTGTGAGGTCCAGCAGGGCACCTCTGCCTCTGAGCAGAGACGAGTGGGAAACTCAACTCCAGCCTGAAAGGACCATAAAGGTACCGGGCCTGGCTCCTGGTCAGGCCTCAGCTTCCACCACACTCGTCATTCACCCAGGCTATCAAACTCTGAACCTGACCCTAACTTTAACCCTAGGCCTAATCGCAACCTCTAACCCTAACCCTAACCCTAACCCCTAACCCTAACTTAGCCCTAGCTCTGACCCTCACCCTGGCTCTAACCTTAGTCCCAACCCTACCTCAAACGCTAATCCTAATCCTAACTCTAGCTTGCACCCCTTCCTTCTGAGCACTGGGGCCCATTCCCAGAGCCCTGGGTTGTCTGTCCACACAGAGGGTCCACTGTGAGGACTTGGCTCTCAGGATTTAGCAACCGGCTGTCCCTCCCACACTGGCCACAGGCCAGGAACCCCAGAGCAGCTGAGGCAGCAGGTAAGTCCAAGGTCACTGGCTGCAGGATCCTTCTGCTTGGAGCAAGTCAGTCTTTAGCCCCCCAAAGGCCTTCAGTTGACTGGACAAGACCAACCCAGGTAGTGCAGTGTGGGTACTCAGTCTGTGTACTCAGTGTCTGATTTTAAATGTCGGTCTCATCCAAAAACAGCTCAGGAAATATCCAGAGTAATGTCGGAGCCTTGCTAACTGGGCACAGTAGCTCTCTCATCCCAACCCCAGCCTCAGTCTCCACACTGCCCAGGTCCTCTGTGGATCCATCCAATCCCCACCTCCAACAGCCACCCCCCAGTGATGCAGCTTGCCTGACCGCCCTGCTGACCCTCTCCACCAGTGTGGGCCATGCCCATCTGCCACAGCACCCCTCTCTGGTGCACAGAGGACCTCCTGGACACCAGTTAGCAACACGCACAATAAAGAAGCAAACTCCACAGTTATGAGTGGGCTGGACGGTGGCCATTGCCCTGGGGGACAGAGACAGGGAGCATGTGAGTGGGAGAGGTCACTCTAGAGGGGTCAGCATCAGAGTCAGCTTCCCAGAAGAGTGTGGAGGGTGACCAAGGGAACCGAGTGGGTGCTCAGGACACAGAGACAGCCACTGGCAATGCTGAGTGGGGCAGCAGGAGCTGGGAGAGGGGAGGGAGTTCCTGGGGCCGGTCTGGGGTGCTGGAGGCCCTCTTCACTGCAGCACGGCCCAGTGACTATGTTAGTGATGGTGTGGGCCTGTAAGGCAGAAAACTCAGGTTCCACCCACTTTCCATGCCCGAGCTGCGGAGACCTCAGCAGAGCCATGAACACTGCTCGATCCAGGTCTCCTGGTGGACAAAATCAGAGGCCGCAGCATGCTCCATGCTGGGTGGCAGCTGGAGCACAAGCCTGGGGTGGGACGGATGGGGGACAGCTGCTTTCGCCTTTGCCACTTTTGTCTTCCTCAATGATGGCTCAGGGGGCTTTTCGGTCTTCCACATTGGAACTGATCTGAACTTTCCTTTCAAGCCCCAGGTCCCTTCTCCACTCTATGCCATCCTTGTGTTGGAAAATCCAGCAATGCGTGAATGTAGCCTCGGCACCCCTCGGGGTCTTCCTGCCCACATGTGCCTGAGTCAGCAGGGGAGGTCACAGGTCAGGTCCCCACAGTTCTCTGAGCAGCCTGGCGCATGCTCAGCCACTCAGAGCCTGGGAAAGAAGAGCCTCTGGCGTCACCCTCGGGCTGCAACCACAGCCACCCAGGGGTGCAGGAAGATGGGATCGGGGTTCTTGGAGCACGTGGCCTCTGGGAGGGACGACTGAGGTAGGTGTGTGTGCGGTGCTGGTTATCCAGTTCAGGAGGCTACAGAGCTTTCTCCTGGTGTGTGTGTGTGTGTGTGTGTGTGTGTGTACACGCGTGAGTGTGGTGCTGAGGATGGAACCCAGGCCCCATGAACACTAGGCAAGCACCTCACCTCTGATTGACACCCCAAACCCTTGACTTTTTAAAATTTATGGCAAGACCTGTGAGTTGTTATCCTTTATTTTAGCGGCTTGACTTGAAATCCCACATTGTCCTTTCCAGTCCCCGGGGCAGTCCGAATGAGGCCAAGACGCTAGAAAACAGTCTTCACTTGTAGCATTGCGTCTCTGAGATTCAAACTTTCCAGCATCTTTGCTGCCAATATTAGAAACAGAGATTAATTTTTTAACAGGATAATTTTTTTTCATATACAACTCCAACGTTTCAAATTCAGTTTTCCTTGTTCCCATTTCTAACTGGTTTTACTCTTAGGTAATTAAACATAAGAATTTCAGATTTGTGAAATAGACCGGATAGACCTGTGCTGAGGTGACCCTGGGTCCTCTGCTGTCCCTGTGTGATAGTCCCTGACTTTGGTGCCTGCACAGAGCACCAGAAGAGCACTTCAACCCGAGCTTCTCTCCAACTCTGAGCTATCATTTTGGAAAGAGGTGTTTTGGGTCCCCGCTGGCCTAAAGGAAGAGGTGCACTTGTACAGCTGTCCCTCGGTATCTGCAGCAGACTTGTTCCTGGTACCTCACAGACCCAAAACACGAGGACCATGTCGTCTTTGCACATAACCTGTGCACCCTACGCACAGCTCCCCGATGTTTGAAAGCATCTCTAATGATTTGCAACACTGGATACAGCACAAGCTCTGTGTAAATACCTGCCGCACCTGTTGCTTAGGGAGCAATGACAAGAAAGGAATGTGTGCGCTGTGGTACACACTCAGTGTGTTTAGAACAGTTTTGACCTGGGGTTGTTTGACTCTGCATGCAGAGCCTGTGGGGTACAGGGAGCCCAGTGTTAGTGACACAGATGGGACATAGGCCCCACCACGACGGGAGCCACCTGCAAGTCAGTTTTGTGGGATCAGAGGGACTCCCCCATCTTGTCCCACTCTCTATGCACAAATCAAAGATGTTGGAGGTCCCGGGAGTTAGGATGCACAGTGTGAAGTCTTCCCCATCCTCACAAAGAAGCAGGTGCTCTCCTGAGGCCACCCTCGTGTCCCTGGCTGCCCATGCTGGTCACTGGCTGAAGGGCCAGGTTCTCAGGGCACAATCGGGGGAGATCAAATCACCAAGACAAAGAACCTGCAGCCTCAGTTGATGCCTCACCTCTGCAAAGGTGAGCGGCAGAGATACATGGACAGGCAATAAAAAGGAAAGCGGAATCAATAATCATAAACGGTAGTAATGATGGATTTTACTGCTCTCGACATCCAAATCGGCCCCATCATTTCCTGAGAGCTGACGGCAGGCAGAGTGCATCCTCCACCCCTGGCCCAGGTGCTCCCCGGGGGGACTCTTGGCATCACCTCTGTCTTACAGGAGGTGACTCGGAGGTGTGGCTCGAGACTCACTGCCTCTGCAGTCTCAGGAGCTCCTGGAATAGTTTTCCCATGCTTCAGCTTCACCTGACATTTCAGAGATCAGTGTGTAGGTGTCCCGGTGTTAACATTGATCTCTGTCCATCCCTGCAGGTAAACAGCTGCTTGACGACACTGCCACTTGATTACCTCAATACAGAAATAGAGAAGAGAATCACCCTTCCTCTGTCTCTGTTTGGCGGCTTTGACACGCCCTGGGTCAAGCGGGCAGGTTCATTGCTGGGCACGGGTGGTCTCAGCTACCATCCAGGCAGGTGCGCAGCCTGGCTGGCACACCCGGTCCCTGCAATGGCTCCAGGCATCTTTGGGCCTCAGTTTCCCCAGAGGTGAAAGGAGCTGCCTGGCAAGGGGCTGATGTCCACGGCCCCAGGAGGTGGTAAGGGCACACTGAGCATTCTGCCAGCGGGGGCGGCTGCCAACCCCATCTGCGTGTTCTGGGCACTAATGGGACCAATGACCTTCCCTGCTGCCCTCTGGGGAGGGGCGTGGCTCCTCTGTGATCCTGTGACTCGGACACCAGGGACCTGAAGGTACTAGGGATGCTCATGGTGCGGTGCGGGCTCTTTTGGAGCAGCTGCTGTGAGTACCACATCCCGGCCTGTGGTCCCTCTTAACATCCTGGTGCTCGCTGCAGATGCAGTGCTTATGACTGTAATTATTCACGTATTTAGCCTGCGTGGCGGGGAATTCACACCACTTTGGCGGGGCCCATCTTGTTGATGGGTGGTGATTAATGCTAGGGGGCTCAGTGGCGAAGACTCATTTTCACTCTGAGTTTCCAGAATGGACAGCTCATCATCAGGGCTCCATGAACGGGATGGTCCCAGGAGAGGTTGTGCATGACCCAGACTTCCCCTTCCAATTGATTTGCAGAGAGGTTCTGCATTAATTAGTGGGCCCTGGTGGTTCTGGGGACCAGAGGCCACATCCTGTGGGTAGCTGAAGACACCTTCATTTCCCAGAACTCAATGTGGGATGCCCTCTCTCCCTGCTCCTCCCAGGCCGGCAGGGCCTAGTAATCCACAGTACCCTCCACTCTGCCATCCACCAACTCCCCCAGCTGCAGCTCCGCGGGGACAGCTGTGTGAGTTGACGTGGTGGCCAGTGTGCCTTCTGGACAGATCCTCGGGTTGGGGTGGGGGCACTGGGGCTCGTGTCACCTCCGTAGACCAATGCCAGCACAGGGCCTTTCGAGAAGTGTTTTCTTCCAGGGATGAACAGGCAGAGGAGGGATGTCCAGGTACTGCCCATGCCAAGGTCCAGGATACAACGGCCCAAGACTTGAGAGTCCTCCCACTGTGCTGGGTCCAGGTCGGGTCTTGCTTGGGTTCTGGAACCAGAGAGACCCATAGAGCATGGTCCAGCATCAGATTTCAAGCCTGGCTCTTGGCTAGAATCACAGGAGTAATTTCAAATGAGCTGAGTGTGGTGGCGTGCACCTGTCATCCCAGCATCCTGAAAGGCTGAGGCAGGAGAATGGCAAGTTGAGACCATCTTGGGCAACTTAGCAAGACACTGTCTCAAAACAAGAAATAGAAGAAGAGGCTGGGGATGTAGCTCAGAGCAGAGGTCCTGGGTTCAATCCCCAGTATGAGAAGAAAGAAAGAAGGAAGGAGAGAGAGAGAGAGAGAGAGAGAGAAAGAGAAAGACCTCATGGTAACTGTTTCTTCCACACAATCAGGGTTTGATCTCCAGAAAAACAGCATGAAAGCTCTTTCAGGGTTTTGTCCCCTTTCTACCCACCGCTCATACCTGCGTGTCCCCTAGGAGCTGCACCCCTTCGGCATAGCCTCAGCCTGGCCCAGGTGGGCTCCCAGGCACCCAAGCCGCACTCCTCCTGGGGAGCCCTTCTCCACACCCTCACTTTGAACACGCTCTCCCCATGGTCTGTGCCACCTCTGGCCGCCGCTCTGGAGTCCTCTCCCATGAGTCTCTATTGCGCTGTCCTGGCTCCTTCGACACCCTGAATTGACTCAAAACATTTCCTTTTCGTTTGACTTTGGGAGAGAGCCAGAAACCACGCGGGGCCAGACGCAGTGAACAAGCCGGATGAAGGCCATGGGGATGTTCTCACGAGCCTGCCCTCGTTGGACGACGCTCAGCAACACTCACTGTACTTTTCATCACACTCCCTGAAGACACTCAGGAAGGAGGGCTCCAGAACTGTTTCAGAAAGTGGCAGGAAAGACGGAATAAGTGTGTTCAGGGAGGGACGGTTTTGAGGGAGACTGACGGCAGCATCTTCCGCTGTAAGTACTTCGAAGGTTTGAGGAGCCAACTTATTTTCAATCACCCCACGCATATTCACTCTTCTTACCTGCCACTCTCTCTGGTCTCTGAGAGAGTAACACGCCCTCCTTTCCACCTCCGAACAAGAAGGTGCAATGTGATTTCTAATCCAGGCGCTTCTGAGAGGTGGGTGAGCCGTTCGCCCTCCACTGGGCTCTGCCTGGATCACCGAGTAGATCCAAAATCCAACAGCAAATTCCTTATAAGTAGGAACCCAGAGCAGAGGCTGGAGAGATTCGGCCTCAAGCCAGGGACCACCTGGAGTCCCCGGAAATGGCGAGGGATTTGCCCTCAGAGTTCTGCAGGGGGGTGTGGCCCATGCACCTGATTTGGAGCTTCTGGCATCCAGGACTCTGAGAGGAAGAATCCCAGCTGCTTTAAGTGGGGACTCAGTTAGCTTGTTACAGCAGCCCCAGGGGACCAATAGAGGCACCCATCCCACACCCATGGCACCAAAGTCCTTGGTGGCTTTGAGCATTCATCATCCGGCCAGCGCACTGGAGACCTATGACCCTGAGAGCCCCTAATGGTCTGATGGTGCCAACCTGTGGGCCTGTGTTAAGAACTGCTCTCCTCATCCACTTCCTGAGTTTCCAGGTAGGAAAACAGAGTCCAATCCCCAACCCCAGCCCATTAGGACACAGGGACTGGGTCCCAGCACTGTTGCTGATTCCTCAGCAGGGCTCTGATGAACAACCCCACAGTTGTGGTCTAGGTTGGCCAGCTTTGCACCCACTCCCCAGTCTCCACCTGATTCTTCTGGAAACCAGGTACCCGATGGGCCCAACCTCTTGCAGGAGTCAACATCTTTGCGTCCGAGGAAGATGCTGCTTGCTGACTGTCTTAGTCCACTTTGTGCAGCTCCTTGGAATGCTGGGTAGTTTATAATGAACTGAGATTAATTTATCTTCTGGCTCTGGAGCCTGACAAGTCCAAGGCCAAGAGGCTGCAGCCGGCAAAGCCTCCTTGCTGAGCCTCACCTTTGTGGGAGGCAGAAGAGCAGGACTGCACACATCTGCAAGATGGGCAATGCGAGCAGAGCCATCCCTTCGTCGGGAAGCTACCCACAGCAAGGGCAGGAGCCCATTCCTCCGGGCTGCCCAGGATCTACACGCCATGGGGAGCTCACACCTCTAGCACTGTGGCTTGGGGATTAAGTATGAACTCTGCAGGTCACGTTTGGTCCACGGCACTGACCTTCCCAGGTCTCACACTTTACCCCTTTGCCCAAGCCTGCCCTGTGTTTCCTGAGTCCATGAGGATTGCAGTCCTTGTGAGGAGGTGGAGCACACACGCATCCCCCTCCCTCAGCCTCCCTCCATCTCCCACTCCCATTCTCATTTGTGAAAGATCTACTGCCCTGCTCTTTATTATCTGTCTTTTACTCTTCTCTTTGACTCGTGCATACTTAGGGTTTCTTGTAGAAGAGAAATCATGCAAATGTAAGCTTGTGTGCCTGATTCATTTCACTTAAATTTGTGGTCTCAAGGTTCATCCATTTTCCTGCAAATGACTCCTATTTATCTTTCTTTATGGCAAAGTAGTACTCCTTTGTGTATAAATGCCACATTTTCTTTACCCATTCATCTGTTGATGGACGTATAGTCTGCTTCCAAGATTTAGCTGCTATGAATGGTGCTATCACAAACATGAGTATGCAGGTACAACTGGAATATGATGTCTTTAATTCTTTCAGGAAGATACCTGAGAAATAGCTGGGTGGTTTTTGAGAAGTCTCCACACTGATTTCCATGGTGGTTGTACTAGTTTACATTTCTACCAGCAATGTAGAAGGTTTCCTTTTTCCCCAAAGCCTCACCAGCACTTGTTATTGTTGGATTTTTTTGATGATAGGCATTCTTTCTGTAGTTAGATGGAACCTCAGTGTTGTTTTAATCTGCATTTCTCTAATGGCCAGTGATGTTGAGCATTCCTTCATGTATTTGTTGGTCATTTGTACTTCTTCTTTTGTGAAGTATTTTATTTATTTTCCTTGCTCATGAAAATGCCAAATGTTAGAGCATTCTGCCCTGCCTACCTTGCATGGTGGAGTCCTGGATGGATGCATCTAGAGGCTCACTAGGCCTTGTGTTCCCAGGGGTCTGGACAGGGAGCTTCTTCAGCTCCACTCGCTCATTAGGACAATGACCCATAGCCACAACACCCTGGCCAATAGCAGGGCCAACCTCACACATAGACCCGGGCGTCTCTGTCTCAGCCCTATTCTCTCCTTTGGCAGAAGAAAGACCTCATTTCCAAAGGTGGGGTTGGTCATGGAGTCCTCTGCAAGAGTGTCACCCTTAGTCATATGATTACTGTTACAGTTTGTGTCTAGATGTCCTCCTGAGGCCTCATGCAGTCATAGGATTTATTCAGAGGTGGGTGAATTTAGAGGGCACCATTGATTTGTAGTGCAATACTAGGATTAAGGGTGCTAGGATGAAGGGTGGTTGATCGCTGGATCAGTCCACCAATTGGATTGGCACCACCCTAATCCTGGTAGACTGAATGAAGTATAAGGGACAGAAAGGGGCTTGCTTCTTTCTCTTGTTGTTTTTGCTGTCTTCTACTGCCACGAGCTGTTGTCTGTCTGTCATGCCACCCTGCCTTGGAGCCAACCGATTATGGTCTGAAACCTCTACAGACTGTGAGCAAAACAAACCTTTCCTCCTTTAACTTAGGGTTTGGGGTATTTTGTCTCAGAAGGAGATAAAAGTAACTAAGACAATTACTATATCAAAATCGCTACTACCATTTAGTTAGATTAAATCTACTCTTCAACTATTTTTGTAAGAAATCAATACATGGCACATGTATCTCTCTTTGTCCTGTCATATTCTTTTCTAATTGGGTCCATTTAAATGTCTTTGTATAATTCAGAAAGGAAATCGAAAATGAAAGCTGCCAGGATTAGTTTGTCATGGATCAATTTTCTTATATTCGGAACAATCACTAATGCATCGGGCCGTCCACTCCCGCACTCTAAGGTTGTCATAATGGACTTTAGTCGATATGGCTTTTGATGGTAAAATGCACCCTCTGTGACCTCCGTGTAGTCTCTCCTGTCATCCTGTCTGTGCCAGGGACAGTAAGTGGTTGTGATAAGCTATTTTATGTTATGACACGCATTCTTTAATCTGAAATGTGTTTGCACTCCTGCAAATCCTACCACAGAATGAAAGTCACTTTCCCTCATTGATCAGCGACAGCCCCTTCCTGACAGTTGCGGGGTCGGGTGGGCATGTGGGTGACCCCATCTCACCTGTGCTTTTAGCAGGAGACAAGGAACCCTGTGGTTTCCTGTGTGGGAGAGAATGTATGGGGGCCATGTAGCAGGAGCCTCGAGGACACAAGGAGGAAGTCCCCAACACCACAGGGAGGCACGAGGAGGCTTCTCAGAGGAGGGGCAGCAGCTGTCTGGGGACAGATAGGCTGGGGCTGGAGAGTACATGAGCTCTGTGACTCTACAGACTCAGGTTCAAATCCCAGCCCTACAAATAGACAGAAATGTATTCCTAGTGCCCAGCACATTACGGGATGAGGATGCTGACCCAGCTCTATCACTAACTCTTGCTTGGGGGCTCGTTGGTGGTGAGTGATGAGTGAATGGCCCAACAGTTGAGATTTAGGGTTGGTCAGCTGTACCTCCCCTGTCTCACTGCCACTTGCTTCATCCTGATACCAACTCTAAGCGGGGCTCAGCATCTTGGGGAAACAGACATGTTGGCCTTTAAGCAGGTGTCTGCTGCTGCCGTGGCTGTGCTTTTTGCTCCTTCCCCCGGATGCAAGGCTCCCACCATCTTGGAAACGCTGAATAGGTAGGGCCTCCTGTCCTGAATGCCTTGCATGCTGGGCCCCTCGTTGAGATGTGTCTAGAGGTTCATGAGGCCTTGTACTTCCAGGAATACATCTGGGCAGGGAGCCTCGTCAGCTTCATGCCATTCAGCAGGACAATGACACAGATCCTTGATGTCCTAAGAATAGTAGGGACAGCTCCACATGACCCAAACAGCCCTACTGTTCCCTTTGGCAGAAGAAAGACCTCAGCCTGTGGGCAGTGTCAGTGCAGAGCACTCACCCACCATGTATTGATGGTAGCAGAATGACTGCTACATTCCCAGCCCAACTTTGTCCTCTGAAACGGAAGCACAACTAGGACTCTTGTGGTGATTTGCTGTGAGGCCTGAGTGAGATGACCCATGTGCTGCCTTCAGTCTGGTGCCTGCTGCATGTAAGGGGACTCAGCTCTCCTTAGCACATCAGCTACTGCTGTCACCATTACGGCCAGCACCATCACTGTCATTGCCATTACCTCCACTGCATTCAGACTCAGCAGCTTGAGCAAACTGCTCCCAGATTACAGAGATGGTGACCCTAGAGTCAACTCACTGCTGGCGAAAGGGGTCCTGTGGCTTCCCTGGAGGTAGCAGGGGCCCGGGAATCAAACACGGACAGTGTGGAGACGTGTGGTCTCCTACGGTGCCGATCAGCTGATGGTCGTGACGGATCCGTTCCCTTGCTCCTTGTGATGCTTTCTAACCGAGCACAGCAGTAGGCTTCCTGCTTCTCCCAATTTCAGAAGAAGCCATGCAGGACAGGCCAAGGAGAATGCTGCTCTCCTCCTGCTCTCCTGCTCTCCAGTGGTCTTCTTAGCCTTTTTTATTACATCTGACTCTGAGGCTGATAAAGGAACAATCATATCCAGCCCAAGATGTACCCAGAGCTGTCTTCCTGGTTTAGCGTTTTTGGACTCTTTTTCCTCCATCCTCTTCTCCCAGGGAAAAGCCAGGAAGAGGAGCAAGGCAGCTAAACCTTATGGCTTTCAGTTCAGGCCACAATGGTGTGGACTAACTCATGTCACCCACATGGTTCATGACAGTCCCTCCTTTCCCAGCAGTGTCCCTCTGCACGAGTGTGTGACGGGTAAAGGACTGCGGGCGCCTTCCGCTACACCGAACCAACTCTTACAAACCTTCTCTGTGTGCCCGAAAGGAGGGTGCTCCGTCCACCTGTGGGCTGCAGGCCTCGACCCACGCCCAGCTTATCACACTTGCTGGTCAGGCTATTCACACTTCTGCACCTTCAGAAATTGTGCTTCCTTCCTCCATAACTGAGAGAAGGACAGAGAGATCTCCAGAGAAAATTGCAAGTTTATCAGTTTCTCCCTGTAATTCCATCAGACATTGCTTTACATATTTTGAGATTTTATTAGGTGAATACAAATTGGAACTGTTATGTCTTCCTGGGAAATTGAACAATAAATCATAACACAGTGGCTCTGTTTCTGTTAATGACCTTTTTGTGTATTGCAGGCTCTTGTTGTCTGATATTAACATACCTTTTCTGCCTTCTGGTTGCTAATTGCATAGTTCAACTCTGTTCATCCCTTTATATCCAAACCATATGGCTTTTATTAGTAGACAGGCTTCTTATGCACAACCTAAGGCTGAATTTCATTCTCTTGACCTGGATCTCACAATCTATTTGGCAACTTTAGTCCATTTACATTTATTGTGCTTACGGATACACTGCATGCATCTCCACCATCTTGGTTTTCACTATTTGTCCTCTCTTACCACATTCCCTCCTTTCCCACCCCGTATCTTTTCCAGCCCAAGTTTGTTTTGTAGATATGTAACTTTGGGCAGGTCACCCAAGCTCTTTGAACCCCTCACTTATGGAGATAACAGCAGCTCACACCACATTGCAGTGTGGGGACTAAATGGGTTCCTAGGTGTGGGTTTCTAAAGGTGTGCCTGGCAGTCAGAGCATGGTATTGGTGCTGGGTGTCATTTCTCCCATGCTCCCCATGTGCCAGGATCCCATGAGACCAAGTGAGCTTGGGTCTATGACTGTGGACAGGTGGTACCATCTTCTTCCTTCCTCACCCCTCCTGCCTTAGAATCTCTACACCACTTCAACTCTTGTACTGATTTTCCTTGGACACTTGGCATGAGTTTTTAACAAAGCCCAGGGCAACATCAGAACTACCTTCTAACCGTGCAAAAGCTTCAAATCCTCTCCCTCCGACATGCATGCTGTTGCCCTCACTTTAGGTTTGCCTTTTTAAGCCCCTATAAATTAGAACCATTGTCATTTTACCCAAACATTTTTGCTATTAAAAATAATGGAACACAAACTCCGGGCCAAGCTGTCTTGGGTTCTGGGAGTCCTGACCTCGCTGTTTGTTGCCTTTCTCTCCGCTGTCTGGACTCTGCCCTCACACCCCTCCCTTATGGGGTCATCTTTCTGCTCCTCACCATGCGTCTTTGACCACTTCGGCCCACCTGGTGGAGGAGTAAATTCCCTGGGTTTCATTTGCCTGACACCTCATCCTCCTGCTCTTGTTTCATCTCACTTACCCTCCCTCTGGAGTGTAAAGATATCCTCCCACTTTCTTCTAGCTTCCACTTTGCCTTTTGAGCTCTTTTCTACCAAGTTAGTCACCACCCCTTTGCAGTGTCCCTTCTCTGCCTGCGTCTCTTCCTGATGCCCTCTCCCTTTCTGTAACATTGCTGCAATGGGCCAAAACTTTAGAGTATACTGGGGACACAGTGTGTTTCCTGTACCTATGGGCTCATGTCTTACATCATTCCAGAAAGTTCTTGGCCATCACCTCTTCAATATGCACCTTCCACGTTTTTCTCCCTGTTCCTTTTCTGGGATGCCAAGTAGACTAATGTTCGAACACTGCATTCCGTTCTCTGTGTCTTCTTATCTTCTTCTCCTACCCCTCCATGCTGAGTTGTGGGTTATGGCCTCGAGATCTGCCTTCCAATTCAACGTTACTTTTCCTTAGCTTTGTCTGTTACTACTAAATTTTCCATTTCAACGATTATACTTTCCACTTTGAAATATTCCATTTGGTCTCTGCTCATGTTCACCCATGGCTGCTTCTTCATTTCTCCGTCTTTCACTACTCAGCCCCAGCTTGATGGAAGAGGAGATGGAGCATGCTGCTCCTGGTTGTTCTTGCCCATGGCAGAAGGTTCCAGCCCTTGTGGACCATGAGCTCCTGAAGTTGGATATCAGCTGTAAGTGCCCACAAGGAGAATGTTTCCACTCACTTCCTCCAAAGTCCAAGGAAGCCACCACTCTCTCAGGGTGACTCCAGCCCCTCCCACACCTCCAACAGAACCAGCAGTCTCATGGTTAACTTTTCTCCTCACTGCTGACGAAACCCCCCATCTGCAAAAAGCTTCCTTGCTTCTGTGGCTCATATCTCCGGGGTCTTGTTTTTTTGTTTTTTCTTTTTAAGGCCTCTTAAAGTTTTCTGTGCAAGCCCAGCAAGACAATAAAAATTATATTTTATGCAAGAGACAATTGTTTTGTAGCAGGAAGCCTCCCCAGGGCACCCCTTCATTTCTCACTGTCCTCGTATTTGATTGAACATTAAAAGGAAATGTAATTTGGAGTCTGATGTCACTGACAAAAAACAGTAACAGGTAGCAGCTCCCGTTCCATATGGTCTGGAGAACGTTTTTCTCTGCTCTGCTCACACTTTCTTCCCCCTCGCCCAACCTGCAGTGTGATTGTGAAGAAGCAATCTTGTAAAGTTGTGGGCTCTGCCAGTGTGTAGACTGTCAAAGGAGAGGGAGTTTTTCAACTCGCTCCTGAACATTTCCCCCTCATACACAACAGCACATCCTAGATGTCACCCAGCATCTCTTGGTGACTGAACGGATGCTAGACGGACCTTCCCAAGCTTGCTGAGAACTGTGAACATCCAGGTCCACTCCCCCAGCCCTGGGCACACACAGAATGCTGGTGTTGGGAAGAAACTGGCTATGATTTTAGCTCTTTCTCAACACTTTAGCATATGCTCTTGACCCTTCTTTAAGCTATGCATTGCCCACAGGAAGGAAGCTGCATCCATCGTCCTGTTACCTGGGCCCATCTCAACGGGAATGGCTTCCACCAAGGGGTGGCCAACTCACCATCGGGTTTCTAAGGCTCTAGTCTGAGACAGGGACTCTTGCTCTCAACCATGAGCCAAAATCATCTGCAAGGCTTGTTAAGATACCAATGCTGACTTTGCCTTCAGCGTTTCTGATCCGGTAAGTGTGAGGCAGGTGGGAAACCCTGCAAGCCCACCTTGCTCCACCCTAAGCTGGACCCTTCTCATGCAGCCATATGCTTAGTCTGGCTCTGTCTTCCCTCGTTTGGAGTTGGCGCCTGTGTAACCACAGGAAGACACCAGTGCTGGCCGCATTTCTCCACACTGCCAGTAATGTGGCTCATTTGCTCCACGGTTTCAAAGCCCAGCTAAATTCACAGCACCAGGCCTCCCCAGACCACTCTGCAGCTCCTCCCCACCCAGGGACTTCCTGAAAATTCACTTAAGAGCAGAGTGCCAATGCCAGCAGAGGGGAAGCGAGTTTGACGGGTACAAATGGTGAGCACTCGTATGCAAATGTGTAATAATCAGTTGTTCCCGCAGCACATCTTTTATCCTTCCCTTCTGGAAGGATGACACCTCCTGCTTCGTCTTCCTGGGAAGATTGATGGCCCTGTGTGGGGATGCGACACGGGCTCTCTGTGCTCCTTTCCACCCCCACCTCGCCCAGCACAACCACTGGTAATGAATGCAGTGTTAACGATGGGGGTGTCAGAGTGATTAGTTCTTCAGCAGGGAGATTGTTGATGATTTATGGATGGGTGTCCGTGCGTCCCTTTGTTCTTAACCTGAAGTCAATAGGAGAATGAGAAAGTCCAGTGGGAACTGGTGGACAAGCCAGTTTGGTTGTCTTCTAGACAGAGTATAACATAGTAATATAACATTATTAACACCCAGGAAAGAGGCATATTAGGAAAGCTGCCCCTCATTTTTCTTTGACCGTTTACAGCGTCCAAGCCCTGAGACCTTCATGAGAGGTTCTGAGGTTCCACCTCTCCTCCCCTCTCCCCTTCTTTTCCTAAACTAAAGATTCTGGTAAACAGATTTTGCCTCCCCTCTGGGCACCATCAGATTTTGGGGTCCAGAATCCACTTCCATGGCAATGTGAAGGGCCATCTGGCCTTCTTCGTCAGGCTGAGGTAAAAAACATTCTGAAACGCAGCAGATCATCCCAGCACTGATGTCCCCCTTGCCCTGTGTGTTCTGTCCTGGGTGTCTGAATGGTCCAAGACTCTCCTGGCTGGGTCATCACTGACTCCACAGCAGAGTCACAAAGGAAACTGAAACTCTGAGACCTGAGAAAGCAGATGTTGGAGGATGCAGTTTAGGACAGTAGTAATGAAGACCTTCTTAATTCTCAACCCCCAAAAGCAACTCACCCACATATCCCTGGGTCACCCCAGCGTCAAAGAGCAGGAATGGAAGGGGCAAGGTGAGGACGGGATTAAACTGAAGCTTTCTACC
>RJWT010011408.1:0-13711 GCA_004365215.1 Cuniculus paca
ATTCTCCCAAAATTGTTATACAGATTTCATGCAATTCCAATCAAAATACCATTAGCATATCTCACAGATTTAGAGAAATCATTCCTAAAATTCATCTGGAAGCAGAAGAGACCTAGAATAGCAAAGGCAATTCTGGGTAACAAAGGCCAGGCAGGAGGCATCACAATCCTTGACTTGAAATTATACTACAAAGTTACTGTAATAAAATCAGCATGGTATTTCAATCAAAACAGACCGAAAGATCAATGGAATAGATCAGAAGATACAACCCCAACTACAGACACACTCAGTCACCTTATTTTTCACAAAGGGGTCAAACATGTTCACTGGAAGAAAGATAGCCTCTTTAAAAAATGGTGCTGGAAAAACTGGCTTTCCATATGCTGAAAACTAATACTAGACCCAAGCCTATCACCATGCACTAAACTGAAGTCAAAATGGATCAAAGATCTAAATATTTGAACAGAAACAATAAATCTGCTGGAAAACAAAGTAGGTAAAAATCTTGAAGACATATGGGTAGGTGGAGAATTCATAAACAAAAATCAGTCTGCATGGGACATACTTCCCAGAATCAACAACTGGGATCTAATCTTATTAAAAAGTTTTTGCATGTCAAAAGAAATCTTCAACAGAGTGAAAAGAAAACCTACGAATTGGGAAAAAAATCTTAAGTCAACTGTCCTTCAGACAAAGGTCTTCTATCTATAACATATAAAGAATTAAAAAAATATCAGGCCCTCGAAATTCAAAGACCCAATCCAAAACTGGGCATCTGAGATGAGAACACACTTCTCAGCTGAAGAAATACAAATGGCAAATAGATACATGAAAAAATGTTCAGCATCATTGGTCATTTGAGAAACGCAAATTAAAACAACCCTGAGATTCCACCTAACTCCAGAAAGAAAGGTCAGGATGAAGAAAACAACCAATAACAAATGCTGGAGAGGCTGTGGGGAAAAAGGAACCCTTCTCCACCGTTGGTGGGAGTGCAGACTAGTGCAACTACTGTGGAAATCAGTCTGGAGGTTCCTCAAAAAGACAGGATTGGAAGTCCCATTTGACCCAGCTACTCCGCTTCTGGGCATATTCCCAGAAGAAGTGAAATCATCTTACCACAGTGATATATGTGCACCCATGTTTATAGCAGCACAATTTGTAACAGCCAAATCTTGGAAACAGCCCAAATGCCCATCAATTGAGGAATGGATAAAAAAGATGTGGTACTTTTATACAATGGAGTACTATTCAGCTATAAAGAACGATCAAACTGAGGCTTTTATAGGTAAATGGATGCAACTTAAGACCATACTCATAAGTGAAATAAATCAGACCCACATGTGTGAACACCATATCGTCTCCCTAGAGTAAGACACTGAAAGCCTCAATAAGATACAAAATCCCCAATAAATATGGTGAAAGAGTAAGAAACTGCTAAAGGAAAAAACAACTCAGGGAAAAGGAGAAAAGGAAGGGAAAAGAAAAGATATAAATTAATATATATATATATATATTTTTTTAAGATAGCTAAGATGATTGTACTACTAATTTTATTAGTTCTTAGAATAAACAGTTGACATTCATAGGACTGGACCAATTCTGTATGCCTATATTTGGTAATCTGAGCAAGTCTTGGAGACAACTATGCAAAATAACAACCTTTGCTATCTTCCTACCACGTTGTTTAGAAAGTCTATATTGTTACTGTTTTGGGCTCTCTATTATTGTTATTTATCTGTCTTTATTGTTTCTTGTTTTTCTTGTGCTTTGTTCTGCTATTCCCTCTAGCACAGAAAGGATAGATATACATATATATGCTTATACATGCCTGGAACTACTCCTAAAGAGTTTACGAGAGCAGATTTTATTAAATATCAAGATACGAACAGCTACTTTGAAGAAAACAAGACATTATAGTAGCCATTGCTGATTTCTTATCTTCATGTTCTGAAGTCCAATAATGCTTTTACTCTTTGATTTGATTGGTTTAAGTCTGTTTTCTATTATTTGATTGCAATATGCGAGAAGATATGAACAGCTTTTTTGAAGAAAACCAAGGATATGAAGGTAGCCATTGTTGATTTCTTACTGTCTGGTTTGAAGGCCTGTAATACTTTCACTCTTGTTTTGATTGGTTTTATATTATTTTGTTTTGTATGAATTTATTGTGAAGGTATGAACAACCATTTCCAAGCAAAGAAGAAACACTATGGTAGCCATTGTCAATTTCCTGCTGTTTTGTTTTGAAGACTTGCATTGCTTGCATTGTTCTGTTCTGATCTGCTTTGTTGTGTTTTACTCTGTTTTGTTTTGTTTTATTCTCTTGAAAAGAAAAAAAAAGAAATGGAATTAAAACTGAAACAGAAGTCTGTTCCAAAAATGACCCACCTTTTTTAGATAAGTGTAATATAAACAAGGAAATACTTTAAAATGTATTATGAACATACACATATTATATCTATAAAATTCTTCTATAAATAAACGATTTCTCATTATCAGGTATCCTTACAGTGATGTTATCAATAGAAATTTCAGGGAAGTACTGGTACAACAAATAAACTCTAATTATAAGTTTCTATATCAGGATATTCTAGATAATCAACTATCTTCCAGTTACACATGCTAATATGGAAACATACTCTCAAGTGGTAACATCTAAAAACTCCTCTTGAGACCATGCCTCTCTCTATATTTAGAGAGACAAATACTTGACAAGGCTGAGGTACAGACTTGCAACTACTTTCTGAAATTGTTGAGGACTTCCTCCAATGGCAGCTGGCCCTAGGGAAAATCGTGAAGTCAGAAAAATTTTACCTTCAGATTCATGACTTTTCTACTGTCTACCACACCACCCTCCAGGAGGTATCCAGTGTCTGCCCCATCAAGAGTGCCACCATCCCTCTTCAATTCTCTGAGCGAAGTCCTTCAGTCTTTTGAGGTGGTGAATGAGTATCATTGCTCATCACAATATTTAAGCCACGATACCCGAATATTTAGTCGGATATTCTCCAAAGTATTTCTGTGAGGGTGTTTTAGGTAAGACATACTTTTATGTAAGTAGATTTCAAGTAAAGCAGACTACCCTCTATAACTTAAGTGGGCCTCATTCAATCAGTTAGATATCTAAACAGGACAACTGACTGACTTTCCTCCAGACAGATTAAAGATCTTTAGACTTCATCTGCAACATCAGAGCTCTCCCTGGTTCTCCAGAAAACTACCTTAGACTCTGACTCTTCTGAGTCTCCAACCAGCCAATCTCAGCAATCATGCATACCTCACAATTAAATATCCCTATTTATTACAATAAATATCTTACTAAACATATGCACATACTCTTGGCTCTGTTTCGCTGGAAAATCCTAATATAATCAGTATTTCCTTATCTACCATGGACAGTTTGGCCCAGGGCTTTCTGACTCTCCTTCCACCAAAGGTCAGTGAGGGGATCATGGAAATCTAGGAAATTACAAGGCCTCTAGGACAATATTTAATGATTTTGGGCAACTTTCTTCAGATCTCTGGGCCTCAGTTTCCTCATATGAAAAGTGAAGTTATTTCAAGCCCAAAGGTTTTCAAATTATTATTTAAATTTCCATCTTTTCCAAGAATTCCTCTTTGAACAACTTACTAGAGTTAGACACATCTTCTGAATTTAAGTCTTTCATCTCAAATCATATCCTAGGTGCTTCAACAGGAAACTATTGTTCCAATTATACCCTTTCAGATAATCTGATTCTAGTCTTTCTTCATCTTTGAGCTACTGTTACAAATTGCAGATTATAAATTGCAAATACTTATAGCAATGGAAATAATTCTTATCTATAAATATGGAGTCTGGGCTGTCCAGTAGAGGTTGCAAGTCCCTACTATACTACCAGAAAACCAGCTATGCCTTCATTTGCACATTTATTTTAATATTCCTGTTCTATAAATGTTCTCTAGATTCTTTATCCAGTTCTAACAACTGCCTGGTTTCCTCACTGATTAAGTAAAATCTTTAACATGTGTTCACTTTTATAACTGCATCAGTCATGATTTTATCATCTTTTTGAAAATTATCTTTGAATTCTCTCCTATAGTGGAACCATTTTAAGTACATTTACTGTTCATTGTACGAATACATGAACTAGCAAATGAATATGACCTTTTCATGAGCACATAGATATTGAAACATAGAAGTTAAAGAGTAAAATTCATACAATAGGTTTATAGGTTTATAACCTATTGCTGCTACTTACCTATAGTAATTCTCTACACATCAGTTTTGTATCTGTAAAGTGGAAAGAAAAAACTCCTTCAAGGGTTGCCATTAGGATTAAAAGAAATAATCCATGGAAGTGGCTTAGCAGTATGCATAGCAGGATTATAAATAATTAGTTAATTGTACCTATTATCATCATTTTTATACTATGGTTAATTATGCATATTATACACATATTACTATCATCTAGCAGCCCCCATAGTGTCTTTACCAAACAGGTGCTTCATAAAGACTAATAACAGTGATGGTGACCACAACAGTTCCAAGACCTCCTGGCCTGCCAAGCTTAATAAAGTGTGTTATCCATTCTTCCAGACCACTGCTGGAGATGTTACAGCCTGACCTTCTATTGATCCCAACATTATCCCAATGGACCTTGTTCCATTGTAATTTATTACAACAGCCAAATTGAATCCACATGACAGTGCTCAGAGCCAATTCTCATTGAAGTTCTCCCCTTCCCCCTTCTCCTACCTCCTCTGTCCCCAAAGATTTGTGGAGACACTGAATTAGATGATTTACTCAATTCCAGATATTACTGCTATTGAATTCCTTTCTCTAATCTTGCACGTCCACCTACAAAACAATAAAGATAGCCTGGCATGAAGTGTTCTGAATTCTTGTAAATTTATTATTAATGTGGAGTGAGTAACCTTGACTTGTCTGCTCAATTCTTCCCAACTATGGTCTTTATCTTAAGGAAATCAATTTGCTTGTTGCTACTGACATCTCCTATATTCCTCAAGCCTTTATTCTCAGTTAGAAAGAGACAAATCTAGAAAGATAGTACTCTGAGTGCAGGCACAACTGCATATAAATAACAACAGGATCCAGCAGATTCTATAGGCAAGTTTGCCAAAAGATGTCTGAGCAAATCAGCACCTCCTATGTACTATTAGGCAATTTCAATAGCTAAAATTGACATTCTACATTTCCTTCAATTCAACAAAAGAAGGTGTCTCTGTTACTTTCTCTATCACAAATCACAAATCACAAATCATTGTAGACATTATTTTCTACCTTCTTTCCGAGGACTAACCTGTACTGACACTAACTGGGAGACTTATCTACTAAGCAAACACGTTTGTCAGCCAGCATAACATTTAACCCCGTGTCCCCTAAGTTCCCATATCCTTCATTTAGAGATTCTACAAAAAGAGGGAAGGATGAATTAATGAATTTTTTTGAATGATGAATTATTCAAAGAAAAAAATGTTTAGTTTAAAATTCTAAAGGTCTTATAGCCCTGAAGTGAAAAAAAATATAAACCACACAGAAATACACAACAAATGTTTAAACTATGAACAGAAATGAAATACCAAATCAAAGACACAATTACAGTTCTTTAAGAACAGTTTCTGAGAGTTTAGATTTGAAAATGGCATGTAACATATATTTCCTTATGACTACTGCCGTGTTTAGCAGAGACTTAAAATTACTGTAAACAGAACAAATATATACATTACCTTGGAGCTTAAATTCTGTATCTGTGACATTCAGTCAACTTATATAAAAAATATTTTAAAAGATAAGTTTAAAATAAGGAAGAAGAAAACTGGCTGTTATCTATGGGTATAAACAAATATTTCTGTCACCAACTTAAAATAGAAAAAATATTTTCATGCTATTTAAATAATGTTTTCATTTAATATTATAAACCATAAGTCTGAATTTTTCTTGGTAAGGTTTTTTGTTCATTGCTTTATATAATAAAACTATTTTACATATTCAAAAGATTCCACTTTGTAAAATCAAATTTGATTTTTAAAAATGCAAAAAAGCCAATATAATATATGTGTGTGTGTGTGTATATATATATATATTTTTTTTTAAAGAGGTATAGGGCTGGGGATTTAGCTCAATGGTGTAAGCGCCTGCTTGGCAAGTGCAAGGTCGTAAGTTCAATCCCCAGTACCAAAAAATAAAATAAAATAAGAGATATAATAAGTAGTCACATGTAAATGAATTATTTTTAAATAAAGTAGTATTATGCCTTTAGAAATAAAAGATAAACAGGACGAAAACAAATGATAAAGGGACTCTGTAATTCAGGCATCAGGGATAAACTGTGCAGTTCTACATACTTCTCCAAGATCTGGTGTGAGTTTTTTGTGGGGATCTGGTGCTCTTCAGACCAAATGTGCACATTTAAAGACATGGCTATTCATCATATATCTGCTCCAGAAATGAAAGCAACATCTATAATACTCCCTGGCCACTTCCCAAACTATTCGCCACTCACTATAAAAGCTAGAAAGTACAGATGAACTGACACAAACTTATTCCATTACAAAACATAATAATAATGACAGTTGATTCCTCTCATCCTAAACACAAGAAGTGCTCGTTTCTTTTTCTTCTATAAACAGTTTAATGTTATCATTTCCACACAACACAGTGCACACATACGTACAGACAGACATTCATTCATACCTCTCCTTGCCATTTAGGTACCTTCACACTAACCCACCACCAGAATTTTATTCTAACTTTCAATATAATTCTATAACTTTAGCACTGAGGGTTCTGGATTCTGTTCTCAAATCTGACTTGAGCTCAACTGTGGCAACACACTTGATTTCTGACTCTCAGACCCCTCACCCAGTAGACTGAGACTACACTGTTTCTCAAGCCCTCTTCAGCACTCTACCAGCACTCTACCCTGTCATAAGTCTGGCATCAGGGCAACTTCAGAGATGAAAGATCTGTGTGGTTATGACAATGATGGCTGCATAAATAACAAGGTAACCCTCAGAGTTAAGAGTATTATTTTTAGAATGACCTATGGATTTCAAACGCATTACACTAACTGATAGAAGCCAGAAACAAAAGCTATATAATCGATAATTCCATTTCTATGACAATTTAGAAAAGGGAAATTATAGGAATGGCAAATGAAGAACTAGTTGCCAGAGGCTGGGGGTTGGGGAGAGGGTCAACTATGAAGAGGACTGCACAAGGGAGGTCTCTGAGGTAACAGTGATATCTTGTGCCACGATGGTGGAAAGAGTCACAGAACTCTAAGCTCTCGTTAACTGTACATCACTGAGTGAACATGACTATCATAAATTTAAAATCAGTCTAAAGTCACTATAAAGTATAAACTCTATTTTCTTAAAGCTCTTTGAATTAATGTATTAACCATTTAAATTCTGGTTTTTTAGCATAAAATAATGATTTGTTGTGTGCCCACAGTGAGGAACACCTTGTTTATTCGACAAATATCTTTTCTTATTGTGAAAAATACAGACAATGTGAGATTATACACATTTTAAGGATAGGGAACCTGGGCCGGGGATTTAGCTCAGCTGCTCAAGCGCTTACCTGGTAAGCACGAGGTCCTGAGTTCAATCCCCAGTACCAAAAAGGCGGTGGGGGGAGCTGAGGCAGGAAATATGTAATTAAGTTACCTAAGATTAAAAAGCCTGTAAATGACAGCACTAAGGTTTAAAACTGGGCCTTTCACAGTTCATGCTCTTAATAAATTAACTGATGCAGGCATGCATGTGTGTGTGTGTGTGTGTGTGTGTGAGATATATATATATATATATATATATATATATATTTGAACTTATTTAGGGAAAAAATTCTAAAGAGTATTCTATAAAATAGTGGTGATAGTGGGGGAAACATGTTTCCTATATCCATATACATACCTATCACAAACAGTTTATTTCAACTAGCAAAATAATATATTTTCCTGCGTCATTATTCTTCTATTACATCATTTCTCTTGGCTGAAAACACATTTATAGTTATACCATTTCTTACTTAGATATTCTTTCTCCTTGGACTATTTTCACAGATTGACCAAAAGGCACTTTTAAAAGAATCATTGTGTGAAAAAGTCTATGGTTAAATCAGTGCCTGCATTCTTAATTTTTTTCTTATAATAAGTTCCTAGCGGAGGAATCAGGAAACTAAGCAACTTTGGTCAACTGTCTCACATTTATTTTCCCCAACTACTTGATATCTTATGGCTGCCTTCTATATGCCCCACAGACAAAGCATTAAGCATTAAGAAAATGTTGCTTACATGGAAAGATGGCAAAAGATCTTTGCCTTTACTCCTACCTTTTCAGTTGGCTGGCCTTGTATATGCTTCCAGCTGTTCAGAAGCTCATAAACATTCATAATTTGCAGATAGCCTCCATGTGTGCATGCTACCCTTCATAAGCTTTTATAAGTCAGAATACCACGTGCAACCTAAAGAATTTAACTTCATATTTTAACACTAAAGAAAGAACTATCTCCACCTCATGTCAATTCGTGCTATTCATCTGAGCACATCCTGTTTGCTTAGCTTTGCCTCAGACTTTACTCACAAGAAAAGCTATAGAGTGTAACCGAAACTAGGGAATTCCCTCACCCTTGGGAATGAGTGACTTACTTCCCACTGCTCCAGCAGGAATGTCTGAGGCAAACAGTAAAAACAGTCTAGAAAAGAACAACTATACTTTGTTCACCTCTATTAACTATCCAGAATACATAAAATTTCAAACTTTCCATGAAGGTGGCGATATGTTAGAATTGCCTCCAGGTTATTACAACTTGTGATCTATAAGAAAATTCAGCAAACTATAGTCCATGGACCAATCTGGCCTCCTGCCTGTTTTGGTTAATAAAGTTTTTTTGGAACACAGTCATTCCTATTTGTTTACTTTGAATATAACATGGCATTTGGACAGAATTGTTTACTTATTCCATTCCATTTCAAATTTTCAGCTAACATTTATTAAGCACCTATAATATGCCAAGCACTGGCTAGTTACTAGGAGTAAAAAGATGAACAAGATCTGTTACTTCCTTAATTGATTTCAGAGTTTAATGGAAAAACAGACATAAACACTTAATATCACATCTAGGAAATCTTAGTTATTTGATCTGAAGTAGTATAATTTGAAAACTGTAATAAAGGATTTCTCTGTTTGCATATATTTTAAAGTAATCCAAATTCCTCAAATTAGAACATTTCATTAAAGTTTCCATGATTTCTAAGCTGGGCAGTCAGTTATAATCAGTGCTATTTTAGTAGATTAATATTTTTTGTCAGTATCTTGTGAACTCCCCTTCTGTTTATTCAACTCTGAATTTCCAAGAGAGGTTTGGTAACTACTGAGCAATTATCTTAACATGTAGCTATCACTTTGCTGCTGCTGTGCAACAAATACCTTTAATTTAGTGGCTTAAAACAACACCCATTTTAAGTCATAGTTGTGTAGGTCAGAAGTCCTGCAGAGCGCAGATCGGGTCTCTGCACAGGGCATTACAAAGGTGAAAGTAAGGTTTTGGACAGGATGACACCTTCGAGGATAAGTATGTGGAGGTTTTCTAGAGAAAAATTCACTCGCAAGCCTTTTCTTACTGTTGGAAAAGTTTGGTTACTTGTGGCTTAGGATTACCATCCTTATTTCCATGCTGATACTCAACCACAAACCATCCCCATCCCTAGTCCTTGCCATGTGGCCCTCCATCTTCAAGTTGAAAACAGAGAATTTTTGTGTGTTTACTCTCCTTCATACTTTGAATCTTTGCTTCTATGTCTTTGACCTAAGGAACCACATTTAAGGAGTTCACATGATTAGGTCAAGCCCACCAAGTTTACCTCCCTTTCTTAAAGTCAACTGTGTCACATGACACCTAACCACCAGTAGACAATTCACCAAGTGCGCAGTCCTGGGTATTATTCAAAGTATATACATACAAGGGAGGTGAGAAATCTTGGTGCTTAACTTAGAATTCTACCTATCACAGCACTTCTGTTAGAACTGTAAATCACTTCTATAAACTATAATTACATTAGTCAAGAAGAGATGATATGCTGGTGCTATTATTGATTTTTAAAAAGAAAGGACAACAGAATATGATGAAGGAGCTCGAAACTGCCATAAACTCCATCCCATTAATTTAGAATTAAGTTCCATGAAAATAGTCTGTTTAAAGAAGTTATACTTTTTGGTTTGCAAAAGTTATTGTGTAATCAAGTAAGTATGAGGAAAAACTGGCATGGAGACTGCAATAGCAGAACAGAAAAAAGATACCTGATATCCATAATAATTGTGGAATTACATGTCCCAGTAACATATTACCCATGTTTTACATTTATTCTTATGAGAAACTTAGATACATATTGTGAAAGTATTGAATCATGGACTTAATTTACAGTATAACATAATAAATATTAATATAGATATATATCTAGACATATATATCTAGGTATATACCTATATATACTGTTCAGAGTAAAGCAGAATCCATCACCAAACAGAAGGTAAATGAAAAAGTCAGAAAATGTTCTTTCCCACATAAATGAGATTGATTTAAATCAAATAGCCTGGGGAGTATGTGGAAAGAGAAATGCAATCATCTCTAGACTGGAATGTGTAAAGGCTCGACTACCTCAAATCTCATATCACAAAACTGTTAGCAAGAGCTGGAAGCACAGATAGACAGATGTGTCAAAACACCCATGCCCAGTAGGGTAGCAGCCACAGTGAGGCCATTCTAGCCATTTTTATTTTAAATAAAATAAAATTCAAGGAATTTTGCAGGTGATTATGAACAAACATTTAAAAATACACCATGATGAAACTGAGTACAGAATATAAAGTCTTAACCCAGAAGAAAATACTTATTCAAAAGAGAATTTGCCTCCCCTGGCTTGGGATCAGTTCTCTCATTGAATAAGAATCAGTTCTCAGCATGATCTGGATCTGAACTGCATTTTGAAATAATACAGATAATCACTATTTCCACTTGTAAGTCACAAAGGACTGGAAAAAATATTTACAGGGTGGAAGTCAAAATATCTCTCAAACTAATTGTATAATATATTTGATCGCTAGAAGACATAAAGAATGAAGAAGTTCCTCACTTTGAAATCTGTTTCCTACAAGGGGAAAGAAAGTGTTCCAGCTATATTAAATTACTTCTAATTCAACTACATGCACTGTGCTGCCTCTTCCTGCTAGACTTCTACAAGTGCTATTCTTGCTGCTTTGACAGAAAAACTTCTAGTACTTCAGTTCTCAACTTATTATCAACTTTTCTAGGTCTTCCGTTTGTCCCACTCCTCTTGAGAGATGAGGTAACCCTCCTACATGTACTGTGTGCCTTATGTACCCAGGGCAGCAGCGCACACACCCAATACTGCACTGTAATTGCCTATTTAATGGCTTTATCAATGAGTGTGAGATTTAGTGAGCAGAAATGAACATGTCTTCAAAAGCATATGCATCTGTAGTGCCTGCAGAGCATCCAGCTCATTACCCATACTTAGTGTCCAAAATGTATATTGCTGTATGACAGAAAGAAAGTAGGAAAGCTGGCCAGTGTATGTCAATAGTACCCATGGCTGCAGATGCCACAGGAATATGGAAAGAAGAAAAGTGTGACTGAATTCAGATACTTAGGTGCAGCACAGGCTCTTTCATTAATTACTTCTGTGGCCTAAACAAGTCAACTTACTCTTGAAACCTCTGTATCTTGAATGGAAAAATAAAAAGACTGAATTTCGAGTATCCCATCAAGTCTCTCCCAGGCTTACTGCTCTCTCATGTCTGACTATCCTCAAAGCTGTCCGTGGTTTATCAGCCTACTCACATTTACTGGTACATGTCTTTTAAAATCAAATGATATTGGGTTGTACTCAGTAGAGCCCTGGGGAGAAAAGATGCAGCTAACTAAAGGCAGTACCAGAACATGCTGAATAAATGCATAAATAAATGATCACACTACCCTAAATCTCTTTAACTGCTGCATCAAAAGGTGAATTTTTCTAGTTTTGTTTCATCTGACAACAAAATGTCATTTCATCTATTTCATTTCTAAAGAAAGGGCAATCTTAAGTCCCTTAGAAGAAAAGCAAAATACAGCACATAAAGGAGACTGGTATGGTTCACCACTTCACAAAGAAGCTTAGGTTTACCAATGAAGGCTCAGCTTTGCTCAAGAAACAGAAAGCACACACAAGTGACTTGAAATATCACTTCCTTGGGGCAACATGACCAATCAGATCAACTGTTTAAAGTCACTGAGATGCTTTCCTCCCAGGTCATCACCAACACTGGGGAAAATAATACCAGCCAAGAGTACAAGTCATGCACTCTTGGTGATTATTTGTCCTATGGAATTTAATTGGAATAAGAATCTTAGATATCACTATCATGTCATGAAGAATACATACAGAGAACTTACATAATATATTGTTAGCTTTTCTCTTAGAATTTCTAGATCAAGGAAGATGCTATTCAAAAAAGAAAGCTGGAAAAATCACAAACACTATCCTAGACAATACTTTTTAAATTGCAAATATTTAAGCTGGATATTAGTTATATCTACATTTAGTCACATTGAAAAAATAATTTTATCTTATGACACAAACATAGAAAAATATACTTAATGTTAAGATAGAAGAAATCAAATTTTCAACCTGAAGACAGATAAAATTGAGTCCAATGAGTCTTAAAGACATTTCCAATGACTGGAATGCTGGCATTTAGCCACAGAAATTTAAACTGGGTAATATCTGCTGGGTAACCCACTGCTGTTCTAAATGAGGTACTTTATTATTATTATATAGCCCCTCTAGCACACCATCTCCAAACTAGCTGACGTCATGACCAGTGTCAGCAGTTTTAATAATTCTATTAATTTTAATAGTTCAAGAATGCTACATATTCATTATAAATATGGATATCTAAATGTGGTAATTATAAAACAAAAAGTAACAGTAATAGTTCAAATATTCTCTAAGCTCCCATGTACACACATGCAACCACAATACAGTTATTTGTATAAACTGCCTAAAGTGATGCCACAGAAAATGTATAGAAATAAATTGTAAGCAAATCAACTGAGGTAATACTCAAAGGGCAGCAAAATGTCTATAATACTACTTCAAAACCATTTTAAGAAATATTATAGCCAAGGTGAGTAGGGTAGTCCATAAACAAAAATGGAAAAGACTTCTGTGGACCAAGGTTTTCCTACCTAAGTTTTTGGGTTTTTTGGGGGGGGTTTTGTTTTTTGGTTTTTTTTTATGAGCAGAATATATCTATTGAGAGAGAGAAAGGTTCTGTCTGAGAGAGAGACAGAAGGGGTCCTGAGTGGGTTGCCAAACATTCTGGCTTTTCGCCGGGCGTGGTGGCTCATGCCTGTAATCCCAGCACTCGGGAGGCTGAGACAGGCGGATCGCTGTGAGTTCGAGACCAGCCTAGGCTACAAAGTGAGCTCAAGGTCAGCCTGAACGGCATAGTGAGACCCTGTCTCAAAAACACCAGGGCTAGGGATCTAGCTCAGTGGTCTAAGCACCTGCCTGGCAAGCGCAAGGTCATGAATTCAATCCCTGGTGCCGCAAAAAAAAAAAAAGAAAAGATTCTGGCTTTTCTAGGAATTTTTATAGCGTAAAGCTACAAGGTGAGATGCGTCCAAGTTGGGGAAAAC
>RJWT010011409.1:0-23341 GCA_004365215.1 Cuniculus paca
GATGCCCACAGGGGTCCGGATGTCTCTGGGAAGTCACCTGCCTCACGTACATGTGGCCAAGAAAACGTCAGGCTTCTCAGGTCACAAGTTCGGGTAAGCCACGCCTCCCAGGGGCTGGGAACAGCACAGGAGCAGTGGACCCCTGTCTCTGGGCCTGGGGAAGTGGGGTACGCTCTGCTCCCTGTTTGTAATTGCAAGCAGGATGGTGTGAGTTGTGAATGTCCTTCCTCAAACACTCATCAAACAGAGCCCTGTTCAAGTCATATGTGGAAGTTCTTACACCTATGATTTTTATCATCTCAAATTGGTTCTCAAGAGCTCTACATTCCAAAAAATGCTTAAATGCAGTCTCCTGCTAACACAGGAGTGGCTAATGCCATCTACAAGGTGAAGCCCTGACTTCCGGCTTGGTATCTGCAGCTTGGCCTGGCCTGATCCCAGCCTATTTCTTCAATATGAGCTGCTGTACCAACGCTTTCTCCTCCCGATGATGAGATTCAATGTCATCACCATCACACAGTGTGACTCTGGCCCACAGTGCTATCTCCCCTATCCTAATCCTTTAAGGGCCAGGTCACCTGGACTTCCCCACTCCATCCGAGTTCTCTGAGCCCCAAGGCTTGCCTCTTCCTTCCATCTCCGCAGCTGCTGTGCCGTTCCTGATTTTCCCACCGGTCAGTGGCACACATAGCACATTTGCTGGATGCTGGCTGGGGACCAGTGAGTGAGCAGCACGGTTCCACAACTAAAGAGAAAAGGCACACTGGTGTGTAACTGCAGGTCCGCATGGTGGTCCGCATGGTGGGCTGGCAACTGATGAAAAGAGGAATGTGGGGTCCACTGGAAAGAAAGGCGAATTGTGGGTGGGTTAAGGAAGGCAGAAAAGCAAAGGCAGTTTTGAGTTGAATCCTGATAGGTGAGTGAGAGACTATGAGGAAAAAAAGCAAAAGCAAAGCAAAGGAAAATTTAAATTCACAACCCTTGAAAGAATTTGGAAATTCTAAATGAAATGATTTACAAGGGCTTCTGATCTCTAAAGCTTGTACATTAAATAAGAAAATTCTCTGTGCTGAGAAAGGGAAACATTTCCTCCTCATTTGCATTGTATGGTGGGGGCCAGAGATGACACAGACATGCTAAGTGTCATGTGCCCAGCTTCTGTAGCTCGTAAAAGAACCTTCTTGGTTCACAGAGCCTGCGTGCTCCAAAGCGAGGATGCACACAAGTCCACCAAAAAGCCCTGCAGACCCTGCAGGAAGGCACATCGAATGCCGAATCTGCCCGAATGCCGTGATCTGCTCTCCTTCTGGCTCAGGTGCAAATGGCCCTACTCTCTGCAGAAACAATCACCAAAGGGGTCTAATGGGGCCCTAGTAGTCTATATGCATATGTTTTTGCAGGCTCAATGCCACTGCAATCTAAAGTTTGCTTGTTGGGTGCCTTTCCTTATTATCCCTCTCTGCCAAGTTGACACTTTCTTCTGTCAAAAGTCAGCATAAACTGGAGATTTAAACATCCTTTTTAACTGTTTTTGTAACACCTCATTACCTTGCCAATAAGCACATCCATGCTTTTACAAAGTTCACTCTTTTTAAAGCAAACAACAAATTCAGACTGAAACCCTAATTTTTTAATCTTTTATAAGTCACCCACCTGCCTGCCTCTCCTTGATATTTCTGGCTTATTAATAATTTGATAAACTACATTGTGTCACATTTCCTCTAAGATCTAGAATGCAGCCCTTAAGTGCAAAATGAGACACTGAAGAAATAAACATGCAGAACATCCAATCAGCTCATCATCAAGGGCCTGACAGTCTACTGCCTGCCTGACTGTCTACTGTTCTGCGCTGGGGGTCTATTGTTGGAGGTAGGAAGGACCCCAGGGAAACTTGGACAAAACTTTCTAGGGTGTACAGATCCCCTCAGAATTCAAGAGACACAGTCTGTGTGATAAGCTTTCCATTGCAAAAGGTTGGATCCACACATTTTATCCAGTGCGCAAGGCGCAAACACACAAACATAATGGAGTTTGTCTGGGAATCACATTGCTCAGTAGAAGGGGAAAACACACAGTTGAGGATGCCTCCCGGTATTTTTTTAGCCCAGCTCTTCAGAGTTACAGGTAAAGACATCCTATGCTAGCTACACACTAACAACTTACAGCAAGCAGCTGGTAGGGCTTCCTCGCACACACTGCACTAGGTGAAAAATGCCCACACCAAGCACTCTTATCAGCACGATTTCTGCTTAGGAAATTGCCAAGAAAAAGAGATCCTCAGAACAAAGAGATTTTATGCTTGCGGGATTCACTCAAAACTACATTCTACACAGCATTCTTCACTTCTAATTATAAGAGCTTCACTTTTTTTTTTTTAGATACAACTCACTACAGAATATAAGTTATTTTACTAAAGATTGTTATTATTTTAAGAGTGAGATGAGTTGGTTTGCTTTCATTTTATTACTTTATTAAATGACCCATGGCAATGTAAAATTTGTATTAAAATTTTCAGCTTATCAAACATTGAATAATTTAAAAATTCAAATCCCGAAGAAGGAATTAAGAACATAATCTCTCAGGTGTTTATTTCATTTACCTACCACGTCTACTAGGTAAATAAATGTGACAACTCCAAAGCCTTATGAAAAAAATTTGCAAGCCTGATCTTTGCATATTTGTTTCCTCTCTTGATGATGTGAGAAAAAAGCCTGCTGTGTTTAACTTTCTGTCTCCAGCAGGATCACACTGCTGTGTGTGCAATCTGATGGCAGCACTATGAGATTTCAAAACATACTCTGATGAGTGTGTGGGGGGAAGCAGTAAATAGAAGAGTGTGCTGCAGATGAGACAGCAAGGAGAGGACGCTGATGTGGAGGAAGGGCCAGGGGTGAAAGCCATGGCTGTGAGCTGGGCACCTCAGTTTAAAACATTTCTGTGACTCTGGGCAAGTGACTGAGCCTCTTTAACCTCAGTCTCATCACATTTCCTGGGGTTTGCAAGGATACAATGAGATGGCCCATCAAAATACCTTATTATGATCTGAGCACACAGTAGCTTTCAATGGTAGCCACAATCACTGATAGCAAAACTGCTGAGAACCTCTTGGTGAGGTCATTTGCTTACTCAAGCCACAGGTCAAACAGTAAGGCCAGTGAAATCTTTCCATTCTCTTTAACTGCTTGCTGTTAACCTACCCATGATTTCAAAGTCAGACCAAGTTCAAATTTTGATTGACAAACTGGAAACTCACCCATGGCTCTGCCTATTTCACTCAGAGAACATTTTTTCCTAAGATTCTCCACATATTAAAGGGGGAATATCTTCAAAATCTCTAAAAATTGTCAAAACTCTCAACTTCAGAGCAAACCAAGAAAACAGACATAATAGATAAATGGAGTTGTTTGGAATTAAAAATAAAGACAGCTTCTTAGTCATCCCATTTCTGCTATTCAAATCAGACAACAGGAATACAAACACTAAGGACACAAACTCAGCTGGACACATATAATTTCCTTAGCAATTTTCGTAGCCTTTGCAAATCTTCATAAGTACTTATTTGAGATCAAACTTGGCATTGAGGACAGCTCTGGCAGGTTTTAATATTATAGTTTCTGCATATGCACCAGTCTATCCTTACCTGTGCAGGATGTTTAGAGAAGCAAAGAGTCAATTTGCCTATTACCTCTGGGTCTAAGATTTCTAGGCAGAGGTGATGCTCTTGCAAAGTGAACTGGTGTAAGCTAGAGTGTGTGGTAGGAGAAAACTGGGAGAAAGTAAGAGGAAGACCGAAAGAGAGACCGGAAGGAAGGATGATGGAAAAACTAAGAAGAACGGAGAGGTCGAGCATGTGTGAGAGGAAATAGGACATTTAACCAACCCTCTCTGATGTGGGCACCTACAACCCTATAACTCAGAAAAGAGAGGATCTCTTCCTTTAATATTTTCTGGTGTTACACATGTAAACACTGTTTTGTCTCACTAGTGTGAGAAGCTGAAAGTAACAACATGTGTATATGTGTATGTATAATGAATATTAAAAATAGTTAAGATAAAGATACTTTACTGATTTCTCTGAGTTCACTGAAGAGAAAGATCTGCGCTGGTACTGTTCGGACAACTGTAAGCAGATGTCTTGTGCTCTGAGTGAATGATTTGGGGATGACAATGCACACTGTATGTACCATTGTTGCCCTGATTGACGTGTTTTGAAATTTTGTTCTAGTTTTTTTTCCTTGCAATAAAATGGATTTGAAAAAAATATATTTTCTGGTGTTTTAGTTCAGTCAAGTGAATGACTAACAGCCTCCATTCAAAGTCTATTTCACAGCATTTTTGATCTTTCTACTGAATAGTGATCACGTTCCATATCCTACCTTTTTGTTTACTAGGATGTGATCTAAAGTCTACACTTCATTTATATGCATAAATTCCTTCTCTCTTCTCATAACACTCCTCAACCACAGGGCTGGGATGTACACATTTAATGCCTTGTGTATTCAGGGCACTCACTTTTTACTTGACCACACTCTCCCCTTTCTGTTCTCCATTCACACTCATTATTCTGCACCACTGCCCTGGGCTGTTTCAGTCCCAGCTCCACAGCCCCGTGCTCTCTGATGTGGTAGTGTGTGACCAAAGCAACCCCCTTCATCTTTAAATTGTTTTTCTGTCCTGCTGCCAACTTAAATCTTGCATGCTGCCCCTTTCACTGTAACTTCCTTCCCTTCACTAAGTACCTAGGAGCCAGGTAACTTCCCTTAGCTGGTGTGGAACATTTTTTCTTGCCAGAATCTCATAATGACTAGTGCTTCCTACATTTCAAACCTGCCTAAATTGGTAGCTACAAATTTCTTTGTTTCTATGGGAGCTAACTGGAAAAGATATACAGTTTTGCATAGTTCAGATACAGATTTATTTTCAGAGTTTAGTCAGAACAATAACCTACTCAGAATTCCAATCTGTCATAAACTCCTTAGGTCATCATGCATGTCAAATAACATTTCAGTAACCCCAAGTGGCAGAGGAATGTTTCACTATGAAAGAGTTAAGGAAACCACAGATGTATGCGATGGGGCTACTCAAATGGATGGCCTCTAATTTGGGGCTCCAATGGACCAATCAGCAGTGTATCTGGAGTCCAAAGGCCTAACCTGGCTAAAGAGGCACCTGTTCCTGCTGCATCCTAGAACAGCTCCTTTGCTGAAAGCCACTTAGTATCTCTTCACTATGTTTACCCAGGACCAAACTGAAAGGAACTTAAAACTGACGACACAGAGAAAAATACGGATTGTTCCAACAGACACTGGCGATTCTGCTTTTCCTTAAACACCACCGGCAAGGCACGGTGAGCCTGACCTTCCCATAGCTGAACTGCCCCCAGAACACTACTGATTTGGTTAAATTTTATTTCCTTCCAGTCTTTGGGCTGTGCATAGTTTTGAGATTTGTTTTGTATCAGTGCTGTCTAATGGAACTTTCTTAGATGATAGAAAATCATTTTTTTAAATTTAAAGAGAAAAAAAAAGCACAGAAAAATTATAAAGCAATCAAGAAAACAAACAAAAAAAACAACAAAAAAAGTCAAATGATGACAACAACAACAGCAACAACAAAATAGTGATACAGGATTTCAAAATAAGATGACAGGGATTTAACAATGGCTGTTATATTACATATTGTTATCTTCAAAACAGTTGCTCAGGTTACCAGACACAGGCATGCAAAACTGATCTAACAATATGATTTTCCTTTGAACAGTTTCTTTCCCTTTCACTATAGCTACTGTATTTGTATACAATGCAGTACTACTTAGCTACAAAGAAAGATAAACTTGAGGCTTTTATAGGTAAATGGATGCAACTAGAGACCATACTCATAAGTGAGATAAATCAGCCTCATATGTGTAAACACCTTATTGTCTTGATAGTGTAAGAAACTGAAAGAGTAAATAAGATCCAAAAGAAAATCATTTTTGTACTGTCTTCCAATTCAGAAGTCAACAGCTATGTGCTGCTCCTGAGCACTTAAAACATGGTTAATGCAGTAAAGAAATGCTTTTAAAATTTTATTTAATTCCAATGAATTAAAATTAGTAACAGAGGGCCTACAGCTACTATGTGTGGGCTATTTTAAAGGACTGTGAATTCTATATAAAAGTTTATATCCTGTACCTTGCCCAACATTATATTCTAAATACTTTTCAGATTTAGAAATATTTGAATTGCCTTATAAAGTTACAGTAAGCCTAACTATATTATGGTAAAATCCTTATTTGGAGGAGCACTATCATAAATAGTACTATAATTTACAAGTTTGCAGATATAGATTTTTGGGGGATAGTATTTAGTATTGAACCCAGGGTCTTCACAATGAGCTATTATCCCCAGACCTTTACATCACTAAGTTGCCCAGGCTAAGTTTAAACTTTGATCCTCCTGCCTCAGCCTCCCAGAGTGCTGGGATTACAGACATGTGCTACCAAGCCCAGCTCATAGAGATTTTCATCCCTAAAATTTTGTATATAACAGCATATCAAAACATTTTGCATATTTTAAGGCTTTTCATTACACTCTACTCAGCTTTCTACCAGGGGCAAATGAACTTGTATACCCGGTAATGACTCAAGAACTTGTTCACCTTATTATTCTCTTTTCAGTGAGATCACTTCCCTTTCAAAATCTTTTTTATATCAAATGACATGACACAAGGCAAGACAAAATGATAGTGCACTGTCTAGGTTCCAATTTCTTTGAGTAGCAATCAGGTTGGCCATGTCTAACAGATTTACTAACCTGTAGTACTTTATCTTTTTGTAAACTGCTCACGTTTCTTGCTCTTTTTTAAAGGATCTGCATGGATTACTAATATGCTTAAGCCATTAACCATTATTTTATTTTTTCCTAACTTCTCGTTTTGGATTTGGGGTGTTTTAAAGAAGTTATCTGGATAATATTCAAAATAAGATCAATATTGCCTCAAGATTTCTACATTAGGCTTTTATTAATATATGAAAGTGTCCTACTTTATTACAAAAATTGAATTTCAGTTTCCTAATGGGTCTTTTCCTTAAAGCCAGTTCAGTCTCCTGTACTAGCTAGCCCAGGGAACTAGTAAGCCACAGCTCAAGCCAAAAAAGCATTTTGTTAATTGTCCTGGCTGAACTGGAGCTGTTAGCAAGGAGCAGGACATCAGTTTTCTGTTTTACTTATTCACTTTCTGGTTCTACAGTTCATGAATGGCTACTTGGCCAAAGTACTGAAGACTGCATAAAGAGAAACAGAAACAGGCTTTCAGGATGTGGAGGTAAGGGATTAAGACAACGGAGCTAGAACACTTGAATACCCTAAAAAGGATCCAGGAAGACTTTTTCTATCTGCACAAACCAACACATAAACATGAGCATATCAGATTGAATCTGAACAAATACCTGATTTGCACTAGGTCGGTGCAAGTATAGGGAAAATAGATATGAAATGAAATAACTTTACATAATGCAGTAAAGTATCTTCTTTATTGCCTGAAAAGAGTTTTATGGATTGGTCAGTGTGTCTCAGAAACACATGGCTGGCTGATTCTTTGACCAAAACAATAGAGTGAATTCAGTGGGATAAGAACTGGGTTTGCCTTCTGTCCAAAGAGATAAATTCCATGACGTATGTGACAGTACTGACCCTTGTTTGGTGGGGAAACTGTGCCTAATGTTACTATGATTGGAGGCACGCTTTTCAGTCTTTTTCATTCACTCTTGGTTTCTCATTTCCGTCCTTCTAACCTCCAAACATCACAGGCATTTGACTAGAATTTCCATTAATAAGGAACAGACAATAGATAAATATGGAGAAGATAGGGAATCAGAGTAAGTTTGGACAGAGATGAGCAGATACATAGAAAAAGCCACAAGAAAATGAAGAGGAAAGGAGAAATAATTTGCCCTAAAAGCTTTCTCATTAATACATAAAATATTCTGAATAGAAGTCCTTGCTGGATGTGGTGGTGCGCACCTATAATCACAGCACTTGGGAGGCTGAGGCAGGAGGACCGCCGCCAGTTCGAGGCCAGCCTGGGACACACAGTGAGTACGAGGCCAGCCTGAACTACAGTGAGACCCTGTCTCAGACAAACCAAACCAAGCCAAACCAAACCAACAAAATGTCCTTTTAAATGAACTAAATAATGATCTGACAGTTATTTTTTTTCTTTTTTGTCTTCTCATATTCACGTAGACTGACATGTATTTTTGGCTATATGAATGCTATTTATTTTACAGAAATTTAAATAATGATAATAACTAATGTTTGTTTAGTGCAAATGTACAGCATGTTAGCACATAAAAGGGTGGTAAGCTTTTCTGTAAAGGGCCAGCAAGTAAATATTTTAGGTTCCACAGGCCATATTGTCTGTCATTGCTACTCACTGCTAATGCAGGAGAAAATCATAGACAATAAATGAGCGTGGAAGACTCCAGTAAAACCTTGTTTTGGACACTGAAATTTGACTTTTATGCAATTTTCATGTGCAATGAAGCATTTTTACTTTGATTTTTCTCCATCATTTGTAAGTGTAAAAATCGGTCCGAGTCTGTGAACTGCATCACGTTGGGTTGAACCTGATCAGTGGGCTACGGGCTGCTGGCCCCTGGTGCTCTCAGGGCAGCGCTGAATTTCCACATGAAGCCTGACCCTCTTTCTCAGGTCAGGAGGCTAACAGAAAGTAGGTTAAGCAGTACACCAGCAGGCAGTCAGACAGTCATCACAACTGCTGTATCTGACTCATTGGCAACGTTATTTTTATATATGTATTTAAGGGTTTCAGTACCTGTACTAACAATTCATGCTTAGGAATACATCATAAATATGACAAAGCATGCATAAATGAAAGTAACAGCCAAAATAAGGTTTCTCTTATAAATCTGTCATAATTAACTTTGAACATTAGTTTTTGTTTTTTTCCCCATAATTCATAGACTTCTGAAAGTTATTTTCCTTTCTTTAATTTTAAGGAAAAAACATCTATCTTCTTTCTTTCTATAGCACAAACAAAACATAAGAAAAACAGCCAATGTTTTAATTCATCTGCTTAATTTCCAGGGTCAGAGCAGTATGTATTTTTATTTATCTAGATGTTGTCCACATCTAAAAATGCTTTTCCAGTATTCTATTACCATTTATCTGTCATTTTAAGCCAGTAAGAATACTGTGAAATAGTCATCACGTGAAGGTGAAGGCACACTATTCATGTACCACCCCCTTCTTTCTTTTAGGTGCTGGAGTCAGACCTGGGACCTTGCACTTGCCCAGGCAGGCACTGTGCTGCTGAGCTCTACCTCAACCCTTACACCTCTTCCAACAGTTTAAAATAATCTTCCCAACATACTTAGTTGAGAGAGCCTAGTAGAAATCTGTGTTTGGGTCTGTTCTGTGCCTGCCTTTCCCCTACTTACTTCACCAGATGACTGCCTAACAAAGTGAAGTGCAGGTAGTGAAAACATACATGAAAAACTCCAGTCTCAGTTCTGGTATATGCATCTAGTAAAAGACACGCTTACAGATTGGGGCACAAACTGCTGCCTAAAATTCTGTTGCATGTATTATCTTCAGGTTTCAATGATTTATTTTACCTTTGTTTTATTGCCATTGCCAGTGCTGTTACTTGAATGGTGCACACTTTAAATGCAATGTTTACTGTCTGTTAAAAAAGTTGGTGACTTCAATTTGACTCATTGTCAGGTTCTACAAATTCACCCAAAAATGTGGGCAGACTTAAAAAAAAACAAAAACCCTCTGAAAACAATCAAGGGCACAATAAAGCCTTGCATTAATTTGCCTTGAGAAACAATGGGCCTCTTTTTCCTTCTTAGAAAGTTCCAACTTTCAAGGGTCCCAAGCTATAGGAGGATAGACCTCAGTCAAAATCCCAAACCAAACCAAGTCAAACCAAATAAAAGGGAAGGTGACACGGGGTCCAGAAACTGGGACTGCAACCTAGGGAAAAAGTCAGGTACCGGCCAGCAGCCCGGAGACAGGGACCTCCCAGGAGGGTAAGTGTGCGAGCTACGAGGACGCCCCATCCTGACCACAAGAGGGCGGCAGCGGCTTCGATATGGGAGGTCTCCAGTTAAAATCACAAAGAGGAGAAAGGAACAGACATATTTATTACCTGGTGTTCTGACTGTGTTTTGAAAGATTTCACAGATATGGTGGTGAAATAGAAAAGAATCAGCTAAAATCCACTAAAAACAAGCCAAAAACAAAACAAAACAACGAAAAAAATAAAAGCCCAGGGCAACTAACTCCAGTGGGCAAAAAGCAGACTAAAAAAAAAAAAAAGAATAAAAGTACCACTTACTTTATAGCTTATCGACAAACAGCATCTGTGTCATCACAGAATGTAAACTAGTGAATTACAGAGAAACTGTGATTTAACTGTGCCAAAAGGATGATGGGAAAAGAACTGCGATAGGAATAGTAAGACAGAATGATTTTTAGCCCACCTTAAAAGGACAATATGCTGAGACAAGCCAAGAAATAATGGTGTAAACAGAACACTGAGATGTGAAGGGCCTGAGAAACTGAGAGTCTGTACAAAGAGTTCCTTGGTGCTAACCGGTGGTCAGGACTGGGGAGGGCCAGAGGGTGAGGAAATGTTTTTTAGAATTATATGTCTGTTAGTTATTTGGTTCTGTAAGCCATTATTTGATCAAAAAACAAATTTCTCAACTTAAAAAAAAGATACAGTGGTTCATGTGCGAAAAGAGAAGAGACACGAAACTGCTGGCAGTAGTTACCCACGCGTGAGGAGGCAGAGTGAGAATATGGAGTTTTTACTCTCTCCTGTATATGTAATAATGAACATGTACGGTATCACCTGGGTTACTGAAATCATAAGCTAATTAATATGCTCCAAGAAATTAACAATACATCTATTTCATATGTAAAGAGTAATACAGAAACCAAAAGGCAAGCTCAGCACCACAGCGCACACCTGAGACTCCAGCCCAACAGCCTGCAGCAGGAGGAGTGCTAGTGGGCCTTGCTCTGGCAAATCAGCAGGACCCCATCTCCGTGTAAAAAGGGCTGAGATGTTGCTGAGAGCAAAGGCCCTGGGTTCAAGTCCTAGTACTGCTGCCAAAGAGAAAAAAGAAAGAAAAAAGAGACAAGACATCCAAGCAAAAGGCAAGCTCACTGCTGGGAGTGACTCATGGGGCAGAGTTGATAGAGATCATGATGAAAACCAGAGCCCTTTAATTCCCACTCTACTCCTGGATACTCTGCTAAGAGCTTTCTTACTGAAAAAGGGAAAGAGACTGCTAAGAAGAAAACAAGACTGATAAAGAGATTTTGAGGGGGCATCCTCGTTGTCTAAATTAAGCAATACGGCCACCTGTTATTGCCATTTTCATCTTAGTGTACAGAACATTGAGGCTAGCAGGAAACGTCCAAGGAGCCACAGTTTCAATGGGAAGCAGCTACAGGACGAGGCGAACGGAGTGCGCTGGGACACCTGAGGCCTTCTGAGAGCAATGTGCACAACAGGAAGGTGGGTGGTAAGGGATTAGAGACAAACTTCTCTGACTCGAGCTCAGCGTTCTGCATTTCTTGACCATCTGCTCTATGTGATTTGCTTACCATGACTTTTTGAAACACAGGTTTACCTTTGAATTTCTCTTACTATAAAGCCCATGGTTCTTCTACTGAGCCATGCTGGATGATACCACAATGAGTGCTGAATTTTTTTATTTTAAAGATAATAAAACAAAACAGTAAAACAGAACAAAGCAGATCAGAACAGAACAATGCAAGCAATACAGGACTTCAAAACAAGACAATAGGAAATCAACATGGCCATCATAGTGTCTCTTGTTTTCTTCAAAATAGTTGTTCATACCTTCACATACATTAAATTTAAACAAAACAAAATAATATAAAACCAATCAAAACAAAGAATGAAAGCATTACAGGCCTTCAAACCAGAAAATAAGAAATCACCGGTGGCTACCATAATGTCCTTCGTTTTCTTCAAAATAGCTGGTCATACCTCCTCACATTAGAATTTTTTAAAAAGCATTATCATGCAGAATACATATGCAACATGCGGAAGATGCTGGTAAAAGCCCCACATGCTCACGTCTAGTAGGACTGTACAGGGCACGGGGCAGTCAGGACAGCTCAGTTCCTTCTTCGCTTGGGCTCCGTGCCACTTCTCAGGAAGTCCCAGCATCTCTCCCGACTCCAGTTTCCTGAGCCACAGGCCTATTCAGCTAACATTTTAAGATGAAATAAAATCCAGTGAAAGGAATACTACCAGAATGAGTATCTTCAGTTCTTATTTTTAAATGGATTACTTCAATATTCACGTTTGCATTTAAAATTACATCTCACTGCATTTCAAGTAGTATCTTTTCCAAAACCTGTCACTTTGAGGCATTGAAAACCTAAAATCCAAGCAGTGAAAGTATAGTGAATGGCTGAGGTGCTCCTAAAATTACCCTAGAAAACCAAAACATTCACAATTGTTCTGGGAAATGGAAATAGCTGTTCCTACCATAGTACTCACTACTACCCCTCTGACCTCCCAATTAACTTTTAAGGATAACAGTGAAGTTTTGTAGATCTGATGTCTTAAATGTGCATTACAGTAGGTGTGAGGCATCAACTGCTTCCTAGCAAAACAATTGTGAAGGGTGACAAGAGTGGGTCAGTGTCACACAAGTGCCTGAGTAGGCCAAGTGGTAAAATCGGCAGTTCTTAGGGCTCTGGCATCTTTGAAGCTCCAGGTAATAGGAAAAGTTACTGAAACCTTCTTTGCTTAAATTTCCATCCCTTCCTAGTTTTCAAGAGAGAATGTCAACAGCTCTTATAAAAATAATATGGAAATCAGTGGCACAGCATGAACATGACAAATGTTTAGTGAGTTACAAAGCAAAACACAAATGGTCAGGCCCCCCGCCCCCCACCGAGGACCAAATCCCTTATTTTTTTGAGACAGGGTCATCTCACTAAGTTGCCCAACCTGGGCTTGACGTTGTGATCCTCCTGCCTCAGCCTCCCACAGAGGGATTACAGGTGTGGGCTAGCAGGTCCATCTTTTGACAAATGTCTGTTAAGGGGATGTAGGCTAGTGTGGGACTCAAGTACCATCTGAGCCAGTCCCAGTTTCCGGATCAAGACTGCTCCAATTAATACCAAGTAGATTCTATCAGCATAAGACGCTGAACAGAGATGCAGAGATTGCTCAGGCCAGGCCAGGGAGAGGGCGAGGGAGAGCGGAAGGCTTGAGAGGAGGACATGTCTCCTGCTTGCTCGCTGGTTTCTAATAGATGTGCAGGGGGTGACTGTATCCAACACTCCTCACTTCAAGTGCTGGCTCTAGACCCATCATCACTTCCTGGATTACCAGTATTTAGGAAGGGCAGGGGTCTTCATGCCCTACTCTGTCCCCAATATCTTCCAAGGCTCTGACATTCTGTCAAGGCCCCTCTCCTGCCTGGAACCTCCCAAACTCCTGCTAGTACCAGTTCCTTGCTGGGGAAGAGGTTTGACTGGATAGAAGCAAAGGGACCGCCACAAAGTGAAGGCTTGGGTATTTCATCCCAATGGTCCCTTGTCATAAATTTCCTTAACTAGGGCACAGAACACTTTTAAAGAAAGCAGGCAGAGGACTTTAAATGTCAGTAGATCCTTCTCAGCCTTTCTTTCCTCATTGTCATGTATTCCAGGAAAGTATACGTATGGGAGTAAGTTTCTGGCGAGCACTTGGCCAAAACACAGTCATCCCTTAGCAGCCACAGGCGGGGGGTGGGGGCGGTGTAGGGCTCCTTCCCCATGCCAAATTCACAAAAGCTCAAACTCCTCATATAAAATGGCAGAGTATTTGCATCCAACTTATACATCTGTGCGTACTTTTAAGTCATCTCTAGTTTGATTATAATGTCTAACAAATAGAAATGTTATGCAAATAGTTATAATGTATTATTTAGGAAATAATCACAAAGATTATATAATGTTTATTACATATGCTTTAAAATTTTTTTCAAATATTTTCCATCTGTAGTTGGTTAGATTTGTGGTTGTAGGAACCCTAGAAGGGCCAACTATTTGCATAAATAATATGGCATATCATATTTCTTTCATCATTAATACTGGGACATGGGCAGGTCTTCCAGGCCAACAGCTGTTGGTTTAATGTCACTCACTACATACAGCTGAAAAAAATAAATTGGTATGTCTCTAAAACGTTTTTTCAAACTATAGTACTGATCACATTAAGAGACAGTTACACAGCAATAAACACATACACAGGTACACACAAAGATGAAACTTAAGTTTCACAAACTAATACTGATCCTAGTAATACGCAATGTCCTCTACTTGGCTCAATCCCATTCGATCCTCCATAAGCTACTGCAGCCGTTGGCAATAAATGATAAGTTTAAGAAGACCCATTAAACTGATTGTAAGATCCACCAACAGACCTTGATACACTAAAGATAAAATAATGTAAATACCCTGTACATCTTCACTAATTTAGACTGTCATTTTCTTATTTATACTACAATGGCAAATATTTCACAAGACTGGACTAAAAAGTCTCTGTGGCCAAATGAAATAGTTTTAAAATCCGGTGGTAGATATGCTGATTGGTGGTATTTGATTAGTCACAGCGAGTACATCTTTAAAAAATATTATTTCCACTGAAAATCAACTACAAACATATTTTCCTTTTATAAATACCAAAAGAAACCTAAGGATCAGGGTGTAGTTCTGTGATGTTAATGTGATGTTAAGTCCTGGGTTTGATACTCAGGCACCAAATGAAAAAAATGGAAAATAAAGAAGAAATCTTACAGTCATTTTCCATCATTATGGAAAATATTCCTAATGCATGGACTAACAACTTCAATTACACTATCCCTTGTGTTTGTGGAAGAATTATCAGAAACAGATGTTTTTGACATTCAACCTTTCTTAATTATAAAATATAAAAAGCAAGCAAGCAAGCAAACCTGCTCTTCCCTGCAGTTTCGATCTTAAGGCAGTTTTACCTAATTAGCAAACATAGATGGGGCTTTAATGAAAAACAATTTAAATGTAAAGAGGTTTACTTGCTAATACAATTCCACTAGTAAATTTCAGGCTATCATTATGCAACTGAGAAAAAGAAATGAGTCAGTCAAAGTCATTTCCAAGACACTCTATAAAGGCTGACTGACTCTAAAACACCCATTATCTAACCAAACAGAACAGCTCAACCTTTCTTGAACATACCACCATGTCTTTGTTTCATTGCCTTTATTTCCATCTTTCTTAAAATCTTCCTAGTCATCAACTTGTATAAATCTCTTCCTGCTCTGAAATCACATATGGTTTGACAAGACTATTTGATAATAACCCTCGTGATGCTAATCCCCTTTATTCATATAAATACTGCATAAACCTTGATGGAGTATAAGCTTCCAAGAGGGGTTTGATAGTACCTTATTCATTATGCTCTTTCTCTCAACACCCAAATATCACCTTGCGGTATTAGGTGATGGACAAATTTTTGGTACGCGAATGAACATTATGAACAAAGGTAAAAATGGGCACGTACCTATATACCCAGCAAAGGCAAGGCTACTGTGCGGGATTCAAACACATCAGAACTCTTGAGTCTAGAAGATCCAGCACTGCTTTGGCTTTGTAAAGTTTTCCCTTTTGGTGTATTCCTTTAGAAACTTTTCCCTCCTTTACAGTGTAAACAGAGACCATCACACACAGTCACAGGATACCATTTAGTAATCAAAGGTGATTAAAGGAGCCCTCAGCATCTGCTTTCAATACTATTCCAGGAATGGGAAATCAGTAGCCTAGCTTTTCCCCAAATTGCTAATACTTTGATTTTTGGAAGATTTTACCCACCTTTCTTTGTGGTCCTGTCTTGCTAAGATATGGAGTAATTTCACATTTTCTCAGGATATATTTCCAAACGAGTAGAATACCCTGAAGTGGTCACCCTGCTAACTGACAGTATAGGTCTGAAGTAATCCTGTGTCAAAACTAACTCTACATATGTCTTCCCTGTACCAGTATAATGAATGACCAGATAGTATAATCTCCACTTACACAATTTATATGCAATCTAAGATACAGTAGTTTGGTGTAGCTGAGAAAGCTCGATGATGAAAACCTGAGTTGTGATTAGCCAAGACATTTTAGTACAACTGGGTGGATAGCAGAAGCTGAGAACTCCTCACTCCAAGCAATGTTGCCTCCTTGTGGATATCAAGGAAACCTGTACCTGAGAGCAGTTCTTTCTTCTTGTTAATAAACAAGGAAGACCTTTCGTTTCCTGTAATTTCAAACTGATGTCTACTGTCAGGACAACTAGGAAACGCAAGTAACAGAGAGACCTCCAAAGGAAACCAAGAACAAAATATAACAAAATAAAACACACAGCAAAGGAAACAACACAGTGAAGAGACACTGTACAGAATGAGAAACTCTTTTGCCAGCTACTTTTGATAGCGTACTACTACCTAGAACATATAAAAAGCTCAAGAAATTAGACCCTCCAAAACAAAAGACCCAATTAAAATAAGGGGCAACTGAAATGAACAGACATTTCTTAAAAGAAGTAGTAGAAACAGGTCAGTATGCACATGAAAAAAGCTTCAGTATGTCTGGCCATTTGGTAAATGTGAACCAAAACAACACTAGGATTGCATTTTATTCCAGTGAAAATGGCTATCAAAAACAAGTGCCAGTGACAATGTGTAAAAAAAAGAACCCTTCTACATTGTTAGTGGGAATGATGTAAACTAGTACAATAACTATGGAAATCAGAATGGAGATTCCTCAAAAAACTAAAAATAGAATTCTGTTAGATCAAGCCATACCTTTCCTGGGTATGGTTATCTTCCCCAAGCAATTAAATTCGTCACATAGTGATACATGCATGTGAAACACGAAACTCACATTTATAGTAACAAAATTCACAATAGCTAAGTTAGGTAAATAGCCTAGATGCCCATAAACAGATAAGTGGATAAAGTGGTACACACACACAATTACATATTACTAAGTCATAAAGAAGGATACATTTTAGTTATCTGAAGGAAAATGGATGGCTCTTGAGACCATAATGTTAATTGAAATGAATCAGACACAAAAAGTACAGTACAGTATTTCATGATTTTTCTTACATGAGGAACACAAAATAAGACTAAAGAGCAAAATAAAGGAGAGATAAACAGAAACATAGAAGAAAACTTTTTTGGAGATAGGAAAGGGGATTTTGAGGAAGAAGAAAGTAGGAAAGAGGGAGTAGGGAGAAAGGGGATAAAAAATGATGAAGATATATATGTACTATTTCTCCAAAATGAATGTAATCATTATGTATCACAAACGTATACTAGTTTTAAAAAGCAAGTAAATTTTCATATGATAAAAGATGTCTGAAATCAGACGGACCTCAATTTAAACACAGCCCTGAGAATGCTCAGAAATGTATTGCTGTGATTAGGGCTCACAAAGACAGAAAGTGTAACGCAATCATTTAATACTCATGATGTAAACAAAACCACCTTTTCCTTACAGAAGTTTAGGAGTACTAATTTGGTATCTATCTGACAATTGTGATTATTATTCATTAGCATGTTTCCTAAAACCATTATTATCCAGTATAAACAACAGAAAAGGCACTTGGTGTTTTTCCTTTAAAAGCCAATACATCTGAATTGATTAAAAAGTGCATGACAGTGGGATGTTTGTACTAAATGTGGGCACAATTTCCTAATTTGAATCAGAAAAAGCAAAGTCTCCCAAAATTCCATCATGATTTTATCTTTAAAATCACTTTTTCTTCTTCTGTGTTGGGACTGATTTTATGTGTGATAGTTATAAAAAAAAAGAACCTTTGGAAAGCAAAATCTCCATCCTTTCCTTGTCAGCTTGATGAATGGAGTATTAAATGACTGGAGAAATGTGGGGAGATCAAATTAAAAGGGGCCATTCCAAGTCTCTGTGGTTTGGCCTCAGGGTGAAAGTACACTAGTCTCCAGGCTGGCAAACCCTACGGAATGCTGGGCATTAACCTGGGCATGCCATTCTCGGGGCTGGGCCCCTCTAAGGTGAAGGTGGTGGCTTTGGTTTTGGTTCCCCTAAGACCCATACTAACCACTAGGGAAATGCTTTACCTACAGGATACCACAGATACACACTTGAGTGTCTCCAAGTGGGCTGGGACAGAGGCAGGAACTTGTTCATTAGAGCTTGTAATGTGCCAGTCAAGCTTTATCTTTTTTATTTTTTTATTTTTTCCGGTACCAGGGATTGAATTCACGACCTCGCGCTTGCCAAGCAGGAACTCTGCTGAGCTATATCCCTGGCCCTGGAATGCTCTAGTCGACAGCTCCTTCAACAGTTCTTCCACTTTTCTTGATAAAATATGTCGGTGTTTTTAATGTATTATCTCATTTAACACTCACAAGCTCTTTCCAAATCATTAAGTTCTATTTTCTTTTAATGATTTCAGCAAAAAAGAGTATAAACACACTAGTAAGCTACTCCTTTTTCTGCCGCAACCACACTTGAAGCCCTGTGTGTGTATTATCAGGAACTCAGTGGCAGACAAAATGTGGGCCTGGGCAACGGGCATGCTATAAGCAGGTAAGTGATGCTTTTTTCTATATGAATGACCTGCACAAGATTTGGAGACCCCCGGGAATATTTATGGGAAAAGACAACCTTGTAACACGTCAAGTGAGACAAATTAAAAACCAGGGGGTTCAGACTTGCTGGTGTTAAAATATAACCACTGCATTTCTGGTGTCCACCAGCTGTGCAGTTCACAAACAGTACAATGTTCTCCAGTTTACTCACTATATGCTCATCTCATGCTGGCCTAGGTCAGTTCTAAAAGGTGCCAATATCAATCATTCCAACTAAATACCACAGAAATTGAGCCAAGTCAATGTCAAGAGAAGTCTTCTGGCAATCTCCAGTACAAAGGCCAGGTTCCCTGAGCAGCAGGGCCACATTTAATTCTGTGCGCTGTGTCACAAAGGGATATTTGCTTCACATTTGTTTCCAGTTTTATTTTTTACTTATTTCAAATTAGCTGTTTCTCAAATTAGCCTTTCCTCTTAAACACTTAGGTTGCATGTGTTTTTGATATCATCTTCCTCAAGGTTATTCAACACAGGCAACAATAAGGGTTAAAAACACAACTGAATTAAAAGACCTGGAACAGAATCACAAATGTCAAAGGATGTGAAAAACAGTAATAAGAAAAAAACAGATGCATATTTAGGTGGCACAAATGGTACATATGACATATCTGTGTTAGTGGTTGCTAATCTGTAAATTAAACTGCTAGCTTTAACAATAAAAAAATGAAGGCGGGGGATTTAGCTCAGCGGCTTAAGCGCCTGCCTGGCAAGCGTGAGGTTGTAAGTCCAATCACCGATACCAAATAAATAAATAAATAAATAAATAAATAAAGTTAAAAGGCTTAGTTCTTTAAAATATATATATATATATATCAATATGGCAGAGAATTCCAATATCAAAAAATATAGAAATGCAGAAACTCCTATCTCAGATACATGTTACCCTCCCATTTCTCTTTATCATTACAGAAATTTTTTATATATACAAAGTATATATCTGAGAAATAATTCTTAGACAAATGGAAGCATACTATACACATTACCTGTACTTTCCTCTTTCACTGCGTAATATTCTTTGAGACTGTTCTGTATCAGCATATGTAAGCTTGGGTGATTTTTAAAATCAATCATCTTGATGTTTGTTTTGTTCTTCCCAGTCTTTTCCCCAAAAGATAAGTTCACAGTCTTTAAAAAAAAATTTTTTTTTGCTAAGTTTAATCTTATCAAGAGTAAACTCTCTTCATAAAGCATTTTTTCAGAAAACAAAAAGGGGATATCCTTTGCCGAACAGTTTTGAGAACCCACATTTTTCTGCTTGTATGCCAAGCATTTAGAAACCCACATTCAGTTCCATGCCCTTCATTCTCCACAGGGTGTGTCTGTCATGATGGGTCCCTTCCTGCAAGCTATGGGGCTCGTCTCTGGGACTGGGCTGGCACATGCTCCCTCTCTCTTCCTGTGACTTAGGAAGCCTTGCATTTAGCCCAGCACAACTTGTGCAAAGGTCACACAAGAACATAGGTATTTTGCTGATACCCAGCAGAACGAAATGAGGGAAAGATAAATGCCAGAGGCACCAAAATTGATTGGAGAACTTTAAAAGAATACAATTTCTAAAGAAAACCTCTGACTGCAATGTGCATACTGAAGGAGCTAACACACAGAAGCATTACTTTGTCTTCTGGAACTGTATGTGCTGCCATGATAATATTCTATGTGTAGAACCATTTAAACTGTCTCCCCATATTGCCCCTCACCCCATCAATTTTCTATCAGACAGTGACCCTGCCATTGATTGCTAAAGGTAACACTGAATTTAGTGAGAGATTATTGCACAGTCATGGATCAAATGTAAAGAGGTATCATTTACATTTATTTCAAGGGCAAAAAAGTGTTACTGTGAATGTTGCTGAGTTATGAAACACAAGGTGGAAAACATCCCGTCTGGTGATATGGTTCTGCAAACGGATGCAGAGGGAGACGCAAAGCACACTGGTACAATACAGAGGCAGTTTACTCAGGGAGACAGGTGAGAAACCGTGTGTGAAAGGCAGTGAGTGACGAGAGAGACAAGCCACTCGAGGGAGTCCAAGCAAACCTTCCACAGAAGTGCTATTTTTATACTTTCTGCAATATGTTACTATAAAATAGTTGTATTTTGTTAGTTTTTTACTGAAGGCGTATGCATTTTTGAGACTGTTTGGTACCAACACTCGTTACAAGTTTAAAAAGTTTCTCTGGTGTGTAGATTTTATCTCATGCCATGAGAAAAGGTAAACAGGAATTTCCATTCATTTTACTATCAAAAAAGAAATGCAAGTTATCCCCCACCAAAACAGTAAAACTGAGTCAGGGAAGCCTCAGGATAGTTCAAACTTAGAGTTGAAAGACTAAATTTTTACATGATACTATAAAATTTGAGGATCATGATTATATTTAATATAATCTCTAAATTTAAAGGTAAGAGTACTAAGTCATGGAAAGTAAATGTTTTTCCCAAAGTCAAAAGGTAAATTAGTAGAATTCTGATTTCCTAGTCTATCCTCCAAGGATCTTTCAAATGAGCAAATATAGAATCTTGCTTATTTCTGCAGTTCCCTTTTTAACAGATAAAGCTACCACGGGCTGGGCTGGAGCAGCCTAGGATTCTTTAGGGGGTTACCCAACAGTAAGCAGCAGCACCATGAGGAGTCATAGCCCACTGTGCAGCCCTGGCCGGCCTCAAACTTGTGGTGATCCTATGTTGGCCCCTCCAACACTGGGACTATAAGCATGCACCACCACACCTGATCTCTAGAATTCTATGAATGTGCTTACTTTGTCCAAATTAATGTATCTTATTTTTGTGATTCAAAAGTCTTTGTTGGGACAACTTGGGAATTTACTTTCAGTTTAATACAAATACTACAGGCCATAGTTACAGTACCACCTAGTGGCCATTTACCTGATTTGACCAGTCAAGTGATAAAACATTCTGTTTACGAAAAGTGATATAAAAACCATTTATTTAAAAGAAGAAATCAAAGGGCTGGAATGACATGCAAAGGACACGTTGCTCATTCCCCCTGACTCCATGTGAGAATCTATCTTCTTTTTTTTTAGCCGTTAAGTGACTGTCAGTATTTGGCATACTACAAAAACAATGACTTAAAAATTGGTATCTGTGAAGCTGAAAAAGTATTTGCAAAATATATATGTGGTAATGGTTTGGTATCCAGAATTTATGAAGAACCCCTACAACTAAAAAAACTACTTGATTAAAAAATGGGCAATGAACTTGAATAGACATTTCTCTAAGAAATGACCAATAAATACATGAAAACATGCTCAATATAACTAATCATTGTGGAAATGCAAATCCAAACCATAATGCCAAATTGCATTCATTAAGGATGGTTATTGTTCATTAAAAAAAAACACAGAAAACAATGTTGGCAAGGATGTAGAGAAACTGGAACCCTTGTACATAGCAGTGGAAATATAAAATGATGTAGTTGCTATGAAAACAAAAGAGTATAGTAGTTCTCCCCAAACCAAGAAATAAGATTACCGTATGACCCAGCAACTGTATCTCTGGGTAGTTATCCAAAAGAACTGAAAGTAGGAATTTACAGATACAGTATTTGTACACCCATGTTAATAGCAGGCAAATGGTAGAAGTCATCTAAGTGTCCACTGATGGTTGAATGAGTAAAATGTAGTGTATAATTACAATGAAATATTACTCAACCGTAAAAGAAAAAAAATGCAACTCTGACACTGCTGTACTCTTAAAGAAATTCTGCTAAGGAAAATAAGGAAAAAGAATAAATACTGCATGAGTCCACTTACATGGTGCAGCTAGAATGGTCCAACTCACCAATCAGAAAGACTGGTGGAGGCTATGTGATGAGTATGGAGTTTAAGTTTGGAAAAATGAAAACGCTCCAGAGATGGATGCTGGTGATGTCTGTACGACAACGTAAATGTTCTTACTACTCCTAACTGTGCACTGCATTAATAGTTGAAATATTAAATTGTTACATATACTTTATAAAAATTCATTTCAGTGTGAAGTACATGTCAGTTTTTAGACAAAAAAAGCTTTTGTTTCCTTAAAACTTTTTTTTTTTGCCATTTTCTTGTTTTCAGTGGTTTACAGTTCATATATAATACATCATTAGCTTACAAAATGCACACCGGAAACAGCAAATGGTTCTTGATAACTGTTGAGAAACCCTCAAGGTGGGGGTGGGGGGGGTTCTTTTAAGAGTCTAAGAAAAAGAAAATCAATACCTTTTGTCTTTGTGTCTCTGACAAATAAATAATGCAGGTGTGATGAGACTTCCAGATGTCTCTGATACTGAGTTTGGAATAAAAGACAGAAATAAGCTTAACATATGATTATCTGCTGCAGTCGCGACCAGGCTGGTTGCCAGTGGGCTGTGGATGGGGATGTCAGACAAGGCATTCGCTGCTGCTGCAGCCACAGCCCAAGTGCCAGTCTATACGAGTGACAGCTGGTCCTGCTTCTGGCAGACAGACAGAGCACTCAGTAGAGAATGACCAGCTCTGAGGAAATTCCTTTTGCCCTCGTTTGCCTCACTGGTTATGCGGGGCCTCTAGGGGATCACAAAAAAATATGGCTGTCTTTGGCAAAAAATAATTAACTTTTCCAGTGTCTTTCCTTCCTGAAATACGCTGCTCTTCTGT
>RJWT010011410.1:0-23337 GCA_004365215.1 Cuniculus paca
GTCTGCTGATTCTGGGGGCACAAAGTCTCTGGAGTGCTCCCCATCAAGTTCCCCAATTCTGCTCCCCTCTGCTGCTGGGCTTCCAGTGCACAGAGAGATAATCTCAACACAAGCCCCACAGTCTTGATCTGGAAGCATCAGCTCTCACCCCTGCAGTGTGAGCCAAATGCCCCCTACCTCCTTCCAGAGCATCTCCAGACTCTTGCTCCCTGCCTGCAGTTTGGCAGGACCCCCTCAGGGTAATTAATTAATAAATCAGTGTTTGCTTTGTTGGAAAAGTGATTTTTTTCCTTCTGTAAGTGAAGAGTGTTGCAGCAGAGCCTGATGAGGTATCTGGGGGTGGAGGAGTTGCTTTTATTAATCTGTGCCAAGAAGACTGTAATATTGTCTCCACAAAATGAGGGGATGGGGCTAGACAGCCTCATGGTGGCGTCTGCCAGTCCTGATGTTCTGGCTCCATGAACCTTTGTCTGTAGGAGGGCATTGATTCTAGACCATCTGGGCCCTGTTCTCAGTTGTTTTGCCAAAATGGAGATATTGGGGTCCACCCACAGCTTCATGAGGCCTTGGCAGTAAATGCTTAAGCTTATCAGTTCAGGGGGGAACGCGCGTGTAGGTAAGAAGGGAATGCAGTTTGGTGCCTGTTGTGCTGAGGTTTTTCCTGCCCCTGGCTGCCTTCCTGCTTGTGCAGGTAAGGTGGAGTGAATGAGAGGCTTTTCAATCATGCACAAAATCTGTGCACTCTCGACACTCTGGCTGCACTTTCATCGCAGCATGTTGTCACCATCATGATCCATCTCCTCTGACAGCTGTACAGTCTGAGACTTTACAAGTACCATCAGCTAGGTAGTCCTTCCATTGAGATGCAAGTTCTTGCCTTGATGGAGTTGAGGTGGATATAACCATCACTGTTTTATAGGCCCAGAGAGGATAATAACTTTTTTCTTTTAGAGCCATTAAATACTGGAACCAGAATTAGAATCCAGGTCTCTTTCTAAGTTATCTTAAGTCACCTCTCATCACCTCACATCACCTTACATCCATATATCCATCCATCCATCCATCCATCCATCCATCCATCCATGCATCCATCCACCCAACAGATAATTGTTATGTACCCATTCCATCAAAGGTAGCAGTAATGAACAGAAGAGAGCCTTTTGCCCATATTTGCTGTCTGTTCTGGGGAAATTCTCCCTTTGGGGGAACATGCTGTCCCTAGGGAGAAAGAGGGGGATGTGCAGTGGGAGCCAGGACATAAAGCTCTCAGAGGAACATTTTGTTTACACTCCTCACTGCTTCCTTCTTCCTTCTGTCCACAGCAGACTGGATTTGGGTCATTTTGGGGATCCTTCCACCTTCAGATTTGTAGAACCTCTGGCACGGTGAGCAGGATTTGGGTAGAGAAGAAGTTTCATGATAGCAGAGGAAAGGAAGGACACTGATGACTTAGACACTGCTGAGTGCTGGTGCAGTTTGCAAACATATCTTGTCAAACTCATTTCTTACAACAGCCCAAGGGCAGCAGGCAGGATGAAGAGCGAGGTAACCTGGGCGAGCGGGCCAGGTCAAGGAAACCAAGATTTCTGGCAATCTTGTGGTGGTGAGAGTGGGCCTTGTTAGCACAGATTTCCCTGTCTGGCCAGCTCAGGGGGCAAATTTCTTGATGTCATGAGGTTCTCAAACTTCAGCGTCCAATTTAGGCAGATAACCAGGCTCCACCTCCAGAGCCTCACTCAGTAAGCGGGCATGGGTGTAGCAGGTCTGTATTCAAGCAAGCCCCCTGCTTGGTGATTCCTGTGCAGTACTAGGGGACCACTTTTGAGTAAGGAAAGCAACTTTTCCTTGGGACATTGGAGGTCTTTGGGAATGAATTCAGTATGAAAATGCCACTTAGCTCTGGGGATGAGGAATGTACATAGGACTCAGTATTCCAGGACTTGTAGGATAGAAACTTTGGTGACAAATTCCCATGAAAGCTGTGTAAAACATGGGCATTTCTGTGCCTCTCGGCACTGCCTGAGGGTAGATATAGGGGGTGGGAAGCAAGATCAGCAACCCTGAAATAGAGGGTGCTCAGGACTGAGCAACAGGTTCAGAGCAAAGAAAGGGCTTGTAAATGGAAACAGACCAGGACTCCCCGCAGAGCCAAATGATGAGAAAAGGAGACGCTTCCAGCCACAATGACTGAGGACTTCTAAGACTTGAGGGTCAGGGCAGGGGTCTGAGAGTACCCTAAGAAGACTCTGGAAGCCAAAGGTGACCTTGGGGGTTATCTAGTTATAGGGACAGCAAGTGTGGGATGTACAGGCTGCCAACCTGACTCTTGGGACTGGTGTCTCAGTCAACATGGCAGCTCTCCCCCAGGACTACAAGCAGAATCGAAATTCTGCTTACCCTCGCCTGTAGGCTGGGATTGTCTAAGATTCAAGTTGGCACATGAATTCTGTGCAAACCTCTTTGCCATTCCTGAGCAACATTTCCTCCCTTATTTGCCACAGAAAGAATATGAAGCTGAGAGCTGAAAGTGGCCTGCTCAAGGCAACATGTTCTTTAGAATTAGAGCTGGGAGATTAGAGAAGACAGCTATGTAGTAAGGTGGTATTTTCAGAAGGAGCTTGGATCCCCTGGCCAGATGTACATAATGACATCTCTTTTTGAAGATCCACCACTCACTTGGTATATTAAAGACCTAGAAAAAAATAATAAAGGCTTGGAAGAGTGCGGTAAGAAAGAAACAGGTTTAACTTTTTTTTTTCCATTTAACCTTTTCAACTCAGTGCTTCCTATATGCGTCTGGTCCTGGGACATTTCGGAGGCATAGAAGCTCCTCCATCTGGTAGGATAATTCTTCTTTGGAATGCACAGAATCTGCAAGCTGAGCAGGAGATCAGCAAGATGGTCCCACTGTGTTTCTAGAGTCTGCCTTGCCTATGGCTCAGGAGGGACTGGGTATCAGTGCTAAATAAAGCTGCTCTCACCCAGGATGCAAGTAGTAAATGGATCTTGGCAGTTTCTTTTTCCTCTGGTGGTTTGGGCATCACAGATGGGGGTGGGGTGCAGGGTGAGGAACATGAGCTTCGTCACCAAATCCCAGTCAACAAGAAAAAGCAACTCTTTTGGAGGGTGGTTTTAGAGTCAACCAAAGAAAGTTCCATTTCCAAGAGTGAGGAGTAAGCCCAGAGAATGCCAAGAGATGTGTTTGTGTGCAGAGGGGGGGATGAGTGAAAATATGACACCCCACTTAGGGACAGTCCTGAATAGAGCTAAGGACTGAGCTGTAGTTCAGTGGTGGAACATGTGCTTGGCATATGTGAGGCCCTGGCTCTACTTTCAACACTACAAAAAATGAACAAACAAACAAGATGTCTAGAAACGCAAAGGTTAGAAAAATGGAACACAAGGTGAAACATTGAAATAGTTGTGATGAGGTTCATGTACTTGACTCTGGGACAACTTACTGGATTTCTTTTTTTCTCTTTCTTTCTTTCTTTCTTTCTTTCTTTCTTTCTTTCTTTCTTTCTTTCTTTCTTTCTTTCTCTTTCTCTCTGTCTGTCTGTCTGTCTGTCTGTCTGTCTTTGTCTTTTTGAGATAGGGTCTTGCTATGTAGTTCAGGCTGGCCTTGAGCTCACTTCGTAGCCCAGGCTGGCCTCAAACTTGCAATGATCCTCTTGCCTCAGCCTCCTGAGTGCTGGGATTACAGGCTTGGTGGTGCACGCCTGCTTGAATTTCTTTAATAGTTTATTGACTCTTAGTTTACAAAGAGTTCTACTCAGACCAAGGCCAGAAGAGCTTTGCTCAAAATCCACAATAGATTGAAAACAACCAATTAGAATTGGGAGAACATGCTTAGGAACCCCAAGACTGACTTATAGTGGACAGAAGTGGGTACACACTCATCTTGTATCATAACTCATCACTAGGTAGTTAGGACTCCCAAGAAACAGGGAAGAGTTCATTTTATTTAGTCACAGCTTGAAGAGCCAGGAGAATAAGTGTAAACATTTAGGAAAGGTTTCCATACTAAATGCTGGAGATTAAATGAGTAAATTTCTGTTACAGGGAAAATTCACTTCCATGAATCTTTCCTGACAATGTTGATAAATGAAACGTCACTCACTGTAAGTTCTAAACGTTCTGACTCCCATAGGACAGACACATAGTATGTTATAGAAAACAAATTGTGTCTGTCAGTTGTCTAATTCATCTACCCTGCTTTGTAGGGTGGACAGAAATGTTGTATAGGGATGGGAGGGAGCCACCCAGCTGAAAGTCCATAGGTGATGGCGGCACGGCCAGTCTCTGGTTCACAGTCCAGCATTTGCTATTGTCAAGAGTGGTCATGGAGATGGATTATTAGACCTGCTCAGACCACCCCTCCATACTTCTCCAAATAGTATAGAGTTCCAGGCTTAGACTCACCCCAAGGTTTTCTTGGGTTCTCTTTAGACTTTATTCCATCCAGAGCAGCCCTCTCCAAAAAATGAAATGATCATTTACCTGTTGCCTGCTTCTCCATCTGGGTCTTCCCTGTCTTCTGCCTAGCTACTTCTGTTCACATGTGACTTCCAAAGACCTCTCCTGGTGGAGTGATCCAGGTTGGTGTGGTCTGGAAGGGACCTAGGCTGATTCCTGCTCAGATTCTTATGCAGAATACCTAGTTTCTCCTTCTCATCATGAAGTTGGCCATTTTTCTTGGTTTTGAGGAAGCCTTACAGACTTCCCTACCATCTATAGACCCGTGACTGTTTTCTCATCTTCTCCCCGGGTGGAATTAGCATGACAAGAGGCCACTGAGGAATTAAGCCAGGGTGAGGGTGTCTCAGGGAACTCCACTTGCTCCAGCCATCCCAGGCCTGACAGCAAGAGACAGTGGTGGAGATGGGTCCTTAGGTGGATGGTTGATTTCATCTCAGAGAAATTCTGGCATATATAGTCTATCTACTTCTGATGGAACTTGAATTCATAGCTTGTGGAGTCCCAAGTCACTGTGACAGGGAACACTGACCTTTCTCTGAGTGAAGGGCACAGGATGATTTCTTTTACCTCCTTCTTTTCTGTAGGACAGTTAGTCCACCAACTCTCACTCACACTTATGCTATGTGGACAATAAGACTAAGGAGACTACAAAGGAAATTGGGGAGGACAGTGGCTCATAATTCCAGATTGGCCTGGGTTGGTCATATCACTTATGAGTTGGGTACCCTGGACTTTAGTACTTAACTACCCTCATATATAAAATGGGAATATTATTTTGTCATAAGAGTGTGAGGATCAAATGTGATAATGAATGGAAATCACATAAGAAGTACTCAGGAAATAGAAATGATTATTCTACTGTAGGGGATATTTACTGCTTTGCACCTCTACCATCTATAAAAGTTGTTGAAATTCTTGAAAACAATGAATGACACGGAAATTATTCACATTTCAAAATATTCTGAAAGTCTGCCTGACCAGGCTCATTTTTGCCAGCTGGGTGGTTCTGGCTGAGAGTTCTGGTTCAAAGCAGTGCCAGTCACTGCTCTGTAAATGAGTTCTCAACTTCATTCATTCTTTACCATTTCCAGTTCACAGAGCACTTCCTCATGGATTATGCTTCAATAATCTTGAGGCAGGAGCTTGAGGTTCTAGGTCCAGCCTCTTCCCTTACATCATGTGGTGTGGAGCAAGTCTTCCAACCACATGTCAATCAAAGCTCTCTATCAGATAGAGGGGACAGTGTACAGATCTTTCAGCTGGCCCAAAAAATTAGAGGTCCAGCATGGGGGGTGAGCACAGCGTCTGGCTTCCTGCATGCTCTCCATTGAAGGGAAACAACTGTGCGAGTGTGACTGTCGCCCTTCTGTACCAGCATCCTCAATCCATCAGGGTGTGGGACCCTGAATTTGGGGAGACCTGGGCTCTAGGGGCCTCTGGGGCAGGCCTGGGAGACAGGGCTAGTTTGAGTGGCAGGTCCTCCACCTTCTCTTCGAACTGAGCTCTTCTGCTAGGTCTGTGGAAGTTAAAATAAGTTTGCACACCAGTGCTTAGTGGTCACTGCTGCTTTCCTGCACCTCGATCTGTGAAGAGCTCTGGATGTGTCAGTCTTCCTTCCCCAAGAATGGCTTCCCCACTCACCCCTCACACACATACCCCCTCCACACACACAAAAGTGCACGCGCACACACACCCCATACAAACACGAGAGCACATGCACACAAACCCGCAAACGTGTCTCATTTCTGCCTCTGTGCTTGTCCCCATGCCATTCCCCTTCACTCTTCATCCTACCTTCCCTGGCTTTTACCTTTAATCTGCCTTTCCCCAAAAGTACTTAGGTTACTTCAACCTTCTGCTTCCTGAATGCTCAATGAATTCACCTTGCATCCTGGAGTGATCCTGTGTGCCTAGTTCAGACGCTTCCCCAGCCAGGCCCTTCAATGCTCTCCTTTGGTCACTGGTTGACCACATTGTATGGAAGTGAACAGGAACTCATAGTATTTTATTGCTTGCCAGCTCTTGAAAGGCACTCTGGGAATCCTTGGGGGCTCCCTGTGGCCCTGTCCTGCTGGGCAGAGGACATGGGCTCCAGAGAAGTCACTTCAGGGAGCACATGTAAGGGCGATGAGTCAGTCCGCTGGGTTGATCTGTGGAGTGGAGTCAAGGCTGGTGGACGCTGGATTAGCCTCAGCGCTGACACTCTTCAGTGTCTCTCCTCTTCAAGGCCTGGTCCTCCTAGTTCCCCAGCCCATGGGAGGACCAGGCATGGCCACTGCTGCATCCAGGAGGACAATACACCTCTGTCATACTGAACTGACAGAGATGACACATGCGGGCCATTAGGGAGGGACTTCTGACCTTGTTTCCCTCCCTGTCCAGTCTCCAGGAGCCCAAGTGAAGCATGAGGAGCCTGGAGGGAAACCAGAAACCCCTGAGGCAGAGACCCAGAGGGGCCCAGACAGCGGCTCACAGTCCCGAAGTCACTTTAGCCGTACGATGAGCCCTTAGCAAGGTGGGGACTTGAGTCAGCCTCACAGACACATTTTTCATGTGTCAAATTTGCTTAAAACTTAGGTCTGTACTTAAGAGCAGCACCCAGAAAGAGCACTGCATTAAGAACTCTAATCTCTGCTCAGAGAGGACCGATGGCTCCATCCTGAGCACACCCAGCTGAGTTGGAGAACTCTGTGGTGTGAATGTTCCCAGATCTCATTCTGGCTGGAGGATAAACCTGAGATGAAGAGGGGGCAGATGGTCAGGCCCCACCTGTCACATAGGAGCTCTTTTAGCAGGTGGGAAACCCAAACAGGAACTGCAGGAGGGCAGCCGGAAGTTCGCACTGTTTCTTCTCCTTCCTCAGGGCTTTAGAAATGAGATTTCTTCCTCAGCTTCATGCCCTCCCTAGGCCATGGTCCTCTCCCTCCAGTCTAGGCAGGACATGAGCTGGGCCTTATGCTGTTTGACTTGTCAAAGTGTAAAGTCTCAGACCTATTGTCACCCACTCCAAAGCCTCTCAGGCCTTCATGTGTCCTCCAGATGTCTCAAACCTTGTACCACAAGAAGCTATTCCCAGCCCTCAGGGCTGCGGAGTTTGGTGGGGAGACAGTCCTATAAGTAGAAGAGACATGCACTCCTGATTTGGAGGAATCGGCAGGTCTCAAGAGCTGATTCACAGCCTGCCTCTGCCACACTCGCTGTGTGGCCGCTTAGCCTTCCTGAGTCCTAGTTAATATGAAGTTCAGAATTGCTAAGGCATTCGCTGCCTGCAGCCACCCAGGAGGCCCCAGGGGAAGTGCCGTGGGAGACAGGTAGGGCCTGCCTTTGGAGAGCCCACCCTCCCCCTTAGCTTCCTGCCGCCCTCTGGGGACACACACCCTGCTGTAGGTCATACGCTCACCAATTGCCTTCCTATAGAACCATCTTTTTTCACTTAGCTGCAAGTGCCTAGGAAAGGTGAGACAAATGGGGCCCCTTTCAGAAGAGAAGACTCCAGCCAGGGTGAGAGCGTGGCCCTGAAGTGACAGTGTGCATGCCCTGATTTTCCCACTGCAGCGTGACGTTGCTGGAGCAAAAGCAAGTGGAGTCCCAGGCTGGGACTCTGTAGTCGTGCAGCCTTCACACTGACCACTTTTGTCTCCTGCCCGACTCTGCAGCAGTACCCTCCTTCCAGCTTGCTGGCTGTCCCTGAAATGTAGTTGTGTTGGGTTCATTCTTTCCGTGCCTCTCCCCATCACTTCCAGACAGTCTGCTGCCTGATGCCCGAGGGATCCCTGGAGATGTCGATACTGTGGGTTGTGAGTTTCCAAACTGCTCCCATGGCCAGGCCCAGCTCTCACTCTCATTTCACTCTCAGCTCGGCGCAGGGCACATAGCCACAGAGAGGGGAGTTGCTACAGAGACGGGAGTCTCTGCTGAGGCTGGCTGGATCAAATGAAATGTAATCTGAACTTAGCTTGAAACATATTCATAAAAAACTAATGATCCAGGTGTGTTTATTTCTAAATTTGCCCTAACAGGCCCCTTTGTACATGATCCTAAATCTCAACGAGCAGGAAATCCAGCGCTTCCTCCACCACAGTGCAAGGGCAGGGCGCGTCCTGAGCACAGTCCCCAGTGTTTCTGCAAGAGCTAAAGGCTTTTGGAATCAATAAGGAAGGTTCTCAGGAATTTTATTACGGGCTTCTTCTTGGAAAACAGATGTCTAGGTGGAGGATGCAGTGGGACTCTAACCTGGAACATTTAGTGAACGTGAACATTCTTACACATGGGGCTCTGCCCCAAACATTTTGAGTTTCCCACAAAGCCTCACTTAGCCCGTGGAGATAGCTGCCTCCAACCAGAGAATCTTGGCTATCAGAAACTCTGAAGTGTCGTCCAGTCCACCCCTCTGCTGCAACTCAAGCTTACACCTAAAATCAATACAGACTGGCTGAACTCCTGGTTTATGAGTAAAGGGTAGATGGACTAAAAGATGAATGGAAAATAAGTCAGCAATTTTCAGTACAGTGTTTGCTATCAGTACTTTTCCCTGAACCTCCCAGGAGTGACAGAGTCTTTGTGGTCTGAATCTCCAGGGGACTGTGTGTCCATCTCCACTACTGTTTGCTGCATGCCAAGAACTGGGCCGGAGACACAGGGTTTTCTTTGGGGGGCTGTCTGGGTGCATTGTAGAATACTTAGCAGCATCCCCAGCTTCTTCCTACTAGATGCCAGTAGCACCCCTGCCCCCATGTTGATAGTCAAAAATGTCTCCAAATATTGCCAGATGTTCCCTGGGGAAGATATCATCTACATTTGAAATACATCATCACGTCATTATGGTACATACAGTACTGATGCTATATGCAGCCCTTTGAGGAAGCAACTTTATTATCATCCTCACTTTACAGATGACTTTACCAGAGCTGAGCAAGCCGAGTAGCTTCTCTGCAGAGTCAGGATTCACACCTGAGTTCCGTTTAACTGCAAAGTCTGTGATTTTAACTGTGACTCCTGCTGCAGGGACAAGATACCATGCACTCTCTGATGCTCTAAGGAGCAAGGAACTCAGCTGGTGTGCACCTGGAAAACACTTAAGTGAGACAAGAGCTAGAGCTAATTAGTGGTGTTCAGTGCAAGAGTCCCAGCTATGAATTCCTTCCCTTCAGCGGTTTTTGGGGCTGGGTGGAGATGGGAAGAAGCAGTTGAGTAAACCTGCCTGCCTTCCACAGTAGGTTGTCTGGCGTGGGGGCTCGTATTGGTGTCGATTGCAACAATAATGCTGTGTGATAATCCACCCCATACCCGCTGGCTCAGAACCATTTATTAGTGGTCCCTATTCTGTGGGAAATCCCGGTAATCCTTTGGGCCTCGTTTAGGGTCAGTGGGGCTCACTCATGCATGCGTGGTTGCTGTTCTTGGTGGGACTTTCCTATGTGGATGGCCTTCACCGGGGCTGCTGGGCTAACTTGGCTTTGTTCCCGGTGGCCTCTTTTGGTTCAGCAAGTGAACTCTGTCTTTCTCATGTGGCAGAGGCAGAAATCTGAGAGACAGAGGCAGAGAGGAACGTGCAAGTGCTCTGAGGCCTAGGCTCGGACCTAGAAGAATGACTTTTGCCTTATCCCGCTGGCCAAAGCAATTCACAAAGGTAGCGAGATTCAGGGCTGGGGAATAGATTTTGCCTCTTGATTGGAGGAGCTGTGGCGCTGCACTGTAAGGAAGCGGAGACAGAGAGGGGTCACTGAGGCCATGTTTGTGTTTGTTCTCTTATAGCTCTCATCTGGCCAGCCACGAGAGGCGAAGGAAATGTTAGCAGGCTCAGGCTTCAGCAGAGAAATTCTAGCTGCCTGGATGCAGAGCAGGTTTCCTGGCATATTTTATGACTTAAGCTCTGTGAAGACATAGACATCGCCCTCCCAGCCCCTTACCCCACCAGAGTCCTAAGACCTAGTGTGTGCCTGGCACACACTAGGGATCTAATAATGACGATCAGTGGCTAAATGTGAACTTATCTTGATTCATTCACATCAACTCACTTCCATGTAACTTGATTTCCATGGTCTTTGTTAAGTACCTACTGTCTGTTGAGGTCAGCTTTAAGGGGCCAAAGACTGCTTGGTTCTCAGCTTGGCTGTCAAGATCACGACCTAAGCATACATGTGGCTTAGTAGGGGCAACAGGGAGGGGACTGGAGAAGCCGTGGTAGTGCTGGCCTTGCATACCATGCCTAGACCGTGACAGCCTGAGCCACCTTAGTGAAGTCATGGTGGAGTCCTGAGTCGCTGGTAACTCTTTCCAAGATCTTGGCGTGATGTGGGTTGGGTGGATCTCCTGCTGATTTTCTAGCTGGCTTGGTTCAGCCAAATCCAGTGGGTGTCTGAAGCAGCCGGCTGGCTCCCCTTTTCCTTTGAAAGCTAAAGAGTTCTGGGAGGGAAATCCGAGACTGGTTTGAGAGTCTCCACAATGCTGGCTGTGTAAGGACGGCCGGGGCACCAGAGCTTTTCAAAGCTCCAGATTCTTAGAAACAGGAAACTGCTTTCTGCAGTCAGTGAAGTTCTCTGGGCCGGGCATAAAATTGGGCTTGGTGTTGGCTGTGAGGGCCCCTGCTGGAGGCATCCTCTTCCTGCATTTCATTTTAGAGGAGGATGAGCCTTAACTAGATGTCACTGGTGTCTTTCATCCCCACTGTAGCATTTCTTGGAACTGGGAGTGGGAATTGGATGGGTGGTGAAGTGGGGTTCCTTCCAGACCAAGATACATCAGACCAGACTGGGTGACGGGGTGTGTGTGTGTGTGAGACCACGGTGAGGAGGAAGGTTAGCATTCCAAGGGAGGGTGGGAGGAGCACTCACCAGGAGACCAGGTATGAGTGCCAAGTGCATATCAGGTGTCTAGAGTGTTTTGTAGAGCTGTGGATGGACCATTGGGAGAAACTCTGCCTCCAGGTGTCTGCTGGACATGAGCCTGATACAGGTAACACCACTGGCCAGGGATGGGCTAATTAGGACTTGATTAGAGGACAGGACAGGTGTGAGGGAGAGAAGGGACAGTGCTGAATTGAAACTGTGGGGTTGGGATGTCTCTATTTGGCAGGGAGGGTCTGGTGCAGGTCAGTTGAGATTGGGGCAAGAGGCCCTCTTCAGTCTCTAGGGGCTCTTTGAAGACAAGTGGCTTTAATGCTGCTGTCAACAAAGGATCTGCAGCTGGTGACATTAGAGGCCAACTTTCCAACTACTGAGGCTCTTCCCTCCTCTACTCAGAGCTTCTGAGTGGATAGGTAGTTAAGGTCTTTCATCCTACTGGCTTTAGCTGTATCCTCTGATCTCCATCTCAGATAAGACATGTCACAACATCTGTCACTGTCTAGTTCACATGTGTAGTTTAGTGGCCAAAACTTCGCTGTTCCAAAGAACCCCTGGGAGCACCTGTTGAAGAGCAGACTCTTGGACACCGCCAAGGGATCCCCATGAAGGACCAGGAGTCTGCAGTTGACAAGATCCCCAGGAGGTCATGAGGAGCTCTGTTGTGTCTTCTGATTGACAGACTATATTCAACTGTATGGTGTTACTCAGAACTCACTATGGATGTGCTCTGGGCCCATTGTCTGGATGAGGAAGATGAGTCTTCCTGGAGAAGGACAAGCTCAGGGCCACACAGGCAGTAGGCATGAGACTGGGATGAGAGGTTGGAGTCCTGACACCTTGGGGAAGTGCTCAGGGGCAGCTGGGTGGAAGGAGCCAGCCCATGAATGGCTGTGCATTTGCAGGGATCCAAGGGTGCAGGATGCCTGGATCCTTTACACCATCACATACCTGCCCTGTAAACTACAGGACCTCCCAGGAATGTGTGCCCTTGAACACAGTCAAGGGGCAAAGGCACCTGACTCCCTGAGATGCACCTGTTTGGCCTGCTGTGCTCATGCTTCTGTGGTTCCTGATGGTAGTGCGAAGAAGCCTACAGTACTTGGAAAAGGAGGGGGTGGGCTTTGGCAGGAGGAGGAAGTGGAGAGGATGAAAGCAAGAGTCCTCTACTGGCCCATGTCACTGTTGGCTTCCTCTTCTCTTCCTTCCTGCTAGAGAAACATCCGGGCCCTTGGAAATGAGCACTGATAGTGAGGCCTTTGTGCTACAGGTGAAGAATCTGAGAGGCAAATGACTTCCCCAGGCCACACCTGTCCTGCAGCAGACTTGGGGATGTGCTCAGATTTGCTGCCTACTATTTGGTGACATCAGACCTGGAAGCACCGGCGTACTTCCTCCTTTGCTGTCCAGGTTGCCCTTTTTCTCCCTCATCTTTGATGGTTTGCCTGGCTTCTCTGTAACTTCACTTTCTACAGGTACCTGGCTCTTTAGTGCCCTTTAGCACTACCATCGCCTCTGGCCATAAAATCCTGAAAGGACTTTTCAGTAGTGTCAGCTTTCAACAGCCTTGTCACTGTGTTCCTGATGGCTAAATCCCACACCTCCATCATTCGATGGTCCCTTTGTTCTTCCGTTAGGTTAGAATGAAGTTCTGGTAACAGACGGGTCCAGGGCCATACTTACAACCTATCTCCTCTAGGCTTTTTGGTTTTGGCTCATCAGGTGGATACGGCAAGGAGTGGAATATGGGATATGGAAGATGCTGGAGGCAAAGCTATCCACCCTCCAGCTGAGCAGTGCTTGGGAGAGCAGACCTTACCATGAAGAAGTGAGGGGCATTCTGAGCCAGGCTGAAAGTCCTCAGAGCCACGAGCCAGAAGCTTGGAGCCCAGAAATGCTGTGAGCAGAGTCACCAGAGGCTTGCTTGGTCCTGCCTATGGGCAGAGGCAAGGTCACCCCACTCATTCTATCTGACAGCAAAGTCCTGAGGACTGGTGGCCTATGTCCCAGGCATTGCCCAGGCTCCTCTTGGGTACCCAGTTTTCTGTGGCCATGCCCAACTTGGTGAATCAGCAGATATTGTCCAGCACACTCCACCCCAGCCCATCTCTCCCACTACTGGCTGTCAAGAGCATTTTTTTCTTTTTATGGAATTTTTCAAAATCTCTAAATGTTATTCAATTAAAAAAATAAGGTGTCATGTGTTTAAGTTCTGCTGTGGCTTTATCCTCTTCTGGAGAGGCAGTGACCTGCCTATGGTTGCCTTGCTGTGCAGACCACACTCAGGTCAGAGGACACAGTGATGGAGCTGGGTCTTGCTCCATCCTGTGATCTTCCCACTAAGCCCTCTTGAACACGTGTCAGCCCACTTTGGGGCCGCTTGTGGAGTGAACACATGCAAAGCCTCTGGTCAGCCCTGTGAGGCTTAAGCTTCTTCACTGAGATTCCCGGGGTCCTGGGACTTCAGAGCTGAAAAGTCCTCAGAAATGTCTCTGTCTGTGGTCTTCAAACAGGGTAGGAAGCCAGTGAAATACAGGGAGTCCCGTTAAATAAGGTTTACACAACAAATGCCGTGCTGTGTGTGCATGTGTGTCCCAACTATTACAAGGGACATGTTTTATCCTAAAAATGTCTTGTTGCTTATGAAAAATTCCAATTTAACCAGACATCCTGTGATCACTGGCAATTTGCTTGCTAAAGTTAACCTCTTAAACTGTAAGGAATGCATGTATTCTCTGGCCAAGGGACAGCCTTGCTGGTCTTTGAAGACTGATGTCAGTGCCTCTGTACCCTGAATCTTCTTAGTGTCTTGGGGTGTCCACACCATGGGTTTTATTGATGATAGCAGCATTGTCTTAGCCTTGCTGTATCATGTCCCATGGCTCCTTCCCTCCTACCTCACCTTCTTTCTTTCTCCTCCCTTCCTTCCTTCCATCTAAGTTGACACCAATCAATCCCCATTGGGCCACTGACTTAAGTGTAGAATCTCTTATCCAAACCACATAACTCATTTCTACCCACAAACAATTCATAAATCTTCTTCAATTTTCTGATTCAGTCACTTCAGTAAATATCTACTGAAGGCTTCCTTAGGCTGTGTGCTAGACTTCTGTGGAATCAGATCCACCAACACTCGTGTACCTCTGCCAACCTAAGCGAACTCATCATCAGAGGTTTCGCTTTAGGGAGCACTACCGGCCCCTAGTGATGATTGGTTGGGTCCCTTCTACTCCTGTTTCTCTTTTTAAGTGATCGTGAACCATTTAAAATTCATTACAAATTTGACAAGATGTTTTAGACTCCCATGAAAAATTTTGTATTCCCTTTTTTCTTTAGAGGACAATTTAATACAATTTATGGTCGGAAAACCATTGGCTACAATTCATGATTCCTCAGAAATTGCTCAGTTGTTCTAGTATCACACCTGTAAGTTCTTTCCCGGAGCTGGACTGCAGTTTAACATGTTGTGGGTGCAGCTAATGTGCTGCCTGTCTCTCTTACTCCTTTTAACTTAATCTCATGCATTCTTCCCAAGTCATTTTGATGGATGTAGTTGAAGGGCCAGAGGAAGGGTGACAGAAACATGCTAGCAAGTATAAAGCACTTATCTTGTGGCAGACACACAAGGCATGCAGAATTCATCATATCATTTCATTCTCCTCGAGTTCAATGTAGTAGAGATTACTGTTCCTGTTTTTAAAGCTGGAGAAACTGAGACTGAGGGAGTTCAGAGACATGAGATGAACTATTCAAAGTCACACAGCAGCCATTGCCATGTGATGCAAAATTTATAGCAAGATCTGTTTCAGCTTAGAAGCTTCTGATTCTTCCTCTGTACCAGAAAGCTGTGCTTAACTTTACACAAATATGATGTGGCAGCCCTGTCCTAGCCTATTGGTAAGGTGCACCTTAGAATTCCTTTTATGTCTGACCTGACTCCTAAAATGATAGCTCATTATTTTTGAACATATCTGTTGTGTACAGTTGGAAGATCAGGGTGTTTCTTTCTAGGACACAGAGAGGTCAAGTGATTTGTCGATTATCCTATAGCAGGATTTTTAGCCCAGGGATGGATCACTGACTCTGCAGCTCTAAGGGCTTCCCGGAAATTGTAGGAGGTATGGGAGGTACTGTGGCCAGGGAGATTATCCCTGCAGCTGCTAGGAGCAAAGGAAGCTCTGCTGTTCCTGGGCCTAGCACTTGGAAAGTGGCTCAGCATGCCAGCTGTGTGACTGTGGGCCCAGTGGGGGCCATCAGTGTAACCAAGGCAGAAGGATAGAGAGGTTGGTGGAGGGGGATGCAGGGAGTGGTAGAAACAACAGAAGCAGGTGAAAGGGTGGATGGAAGGGATGAAGGGAAAAATAAAGTGAAGACACTAGAAAAGATCCAGGGTCCTGACCTAGGCTTTTGTCCCCACATGAGCTCCATATATCCCATGGAATAAGACAGGGACATGGTGTTAGGGTAGAACTTTGCTTTGGATGTGCATGTGGGACACTCAGGCAAGTAACTTCAGGTTTGGAGATGGTAAGAGAGTTTTGGGGACTCTTGCCCTGGGGGAACCCTTTCTAAAGGGTCCTGGTATTAGGAGTTCCCGCAGAATCCTTTTCTGCAGGATCCATGTCCCCAGCCTCCCATCTAGTTGTGGTTATGCCTGGTGTATGCACATGGATGCACTCTAACACACCATCCTCCCATAGGCCACACACCGCCCTCATACACGTACTCACACATATCCCCATGCATGCATATACACCTCCCTATACACATGTGCATACACCCATATCACTGTGGCCTTGTATCTACTCCTACACTCCCCATCCTCACACTTATGTGGCTCTACATTCACACACTCACTCCAACACACTGATACACACATTGCACAGACACGCATCCTTACTCATCACACACTCCTGCTCTTGATCAGCTCTTGCTGAGTAAGGTTGGCCTTTTTTGGCCTCCCCAGAGAGTGGCCATCATCAGGGGGCTGATGCCTAGAGGCTGTGGCACAGCAACAGCCAGGCAGCCCGCACTGGGGATGACCCCAGCCCTTCACTGCCATTCAGCCTTTGGCACTGACTGGGGCTGGCTGGCTGCAGTGAACCTGTAAAAGACTCAAAGGCTTTCTGTACATAATTCCAGTTGACTAGGAACCTCAAAACCAGATGGTCATGGAGTGGGACAAGTGTCAGGACTGGATAAGTCTTGAATAAGTCCCAAGAGCACCCTTTAATCAGGTTCATTGTACAGATAGGAAGACTGAGGCTCAGAGAGGGCCTGCCTTGCTCAAGATCTCCTGCCAGGGGTGGTGGCTGGTGACTGGAACACTGATGATTGTGCACGGGGCAGGAGCCCTCAGTGTTCCCTGGCTGAAAGTTGGACCACAGAGAATCTGATGTGGAGTCTCTCCCCTCCTACCCAGAATCCTGACCCTGATGGGGACTCATAGAGCTAAGGGGGACATAGAGTGGCTGTGTCTCCTGACATCATCCTTGTCATGTCCCTAAGCAGCCCAGTTACCTGTAAGGATGACTATTTATGGAACTCTTATTTAAGAGTTATCTAAAACCTTCTTGAACTTGACTTTTGCCCCTGCTTCTATCTTCTCTTGGAGGGAAATGAGTACTATAAATTGCATCCTACCACATAAAGTTATATTTCCTTTCATTTGCTTTGAATTCTCATGTTTGAGATCTAGCTGAGGTCCTAGGATTAGCAGTTGGGGCTCTTGTCTTCCTTTCCAGGACTGCTGCAGTCCCCTGAGAGTCCAGCTTCCAACACCATCAATCATCTGGATGCACCACATTTCTTCATCTAAATCCGACTCCTAACCTCCCAAGTGTGGCTGTGAATGGCTGGTGTGGGACTTTCTCTCACTTGCTATTGTGTTCTCTCTGTGTGTCTCTTTATCCGTCTGTCTCAGATTCTCTCTCTTTCTGTCTCTCTGTTTCTCTCTCTGTCTCTCTGTCTCTCTCTCATGTTCTTGTTGTTATATGACTTTATTCTCCCCCATTATAAAATCATGGAACAAGAAATTTGACAAATATAATTTCCAGTCTTAAGCCCAGTTATTTCATCCACTCGGATGCATCAGTCAGTGAGTGTTCTTTTCCTCTAGGTTTTTTCCCTAGGCAGATGAGGTCTTGTTTAGTTTGTTTTGTTGTTTGGCTTTGGAACCAAAATGCAGTGGACATTTCCAGGACCAATGCCCCAGCAGTGGCTTGCACAGGGGAAAAAAATGAGTCACACCTGTGTTTCATGATTGAATTTTAAAATTAAGAGCAGCGAAGCACTTGCTGGGAGATGGCACAGGGTTCAAACCCTAGGGCCCACTGAGTAACTCGTATTTGTAAGAAGCTTGCACTCCAGTTGGGGCAGCGAGATCCACTTGGCTAAAAAGGTGGGTGACACCACAGTTATTACCTTATACCCAGCGTGGTGAGGCTGCTGAGGCCTTATCTACTGAGAAGCGCAGAGGCAGGTGGTGTCTTCAGGACTTAGGGTGGCAGAGCCCCAGGGAAGTGGTCCTGGAGGCCTTCCTGGGAAGATGGCAGAGCAGCTGCCTGTGCAGTCTGAGTCACTGTGGGCAAGATGGGTGGGTAGGAAGGGCATTTCAGACTTGGGACACTTCTGGAGGTGGGAAAGCACCAGTGTGTCTAGAGGCCCAGATGTAGCGCAGTTCGGCAGATGGTGGATTGGTGTCAGGAGTGACTGCTCAGGAGAGGACTCTACCCTGGAGGAAGTAGGGAACCACAGAAGCAGCTGATAAAGCTGCTGTGACTGAGGCTACTGATTCAGGGGAGTGTGAGCAGGAGATGTCTTAGATCTGTGTTGTAGAGCAGTGAAGGGGCTGCTGAGAAGGTGAGGGCATCTGCCTAGGAGCAGGCCCCACCTGCCACTTTTGGGCCGCATCTGCCTCCTACCCAGAGCTACAGCTGGCCTAAACACACACAGCCAGATTTCCCAGATTCAAATGCTAGGTCTTATGTATTAAGATCCTTTGGCGAGGGCCATCAGGAACATACCTGCAAGCAGATACATGTAAGTGTCTTAGGCTGTGCAGTGAGTTAGGACACACATCTAGGGGACCTGTTGGAGCAGCTCAAAGGGGGTGCTAAGGAGGGCACTCACAGCATTTGGAGGCTGCACTTAACCAGCACATGCATTGTGCTTGTCAGAGTTTGTAGACCAGGGGTCGTTGGAGCAAGTCAGAAGATGGAAGTTGTGTATCTAGACTAATACACTGCTTACAGAATTGCTGCTGGATCTGTTTGCCTGAGGAACGGATGACTGTGAAGAAAATGGTGTTGAAAAAGTCTGCTCAGATCATCTGCGGTGCACATCGTGGTTTATCTGTCTTATGAGACATCGAGGAGGTCTTTTCTGCAAGTTGAGGTTTGAGTTGAAAGTCTCAGAATCCAATCCATTGCTGGTTGCCCAAAAGACCATTTTCTCCCTAAAATTTGTCCACGAGCAAGTCATTGACCTCCCTCTACCTTGGTTAAGCGGGGACAGTAACAGTAGCTGCGCCAAGGAGTTTTGAGAATTAAAGGAGTTGACACTGGTGAAGCAGAAGCAGCGCTTGGCATACAGCAGGTGCAATATAAATGCCAGCCATTATTGTAAATACGTGGTTTTTTTGATCAAGGAAAAGAATGTTATTACTTTTAAAAATGTGCAGTCATGCCTAGGAGAATGGCTCAGTGTAAAGCACTTGCCTAGCGGGTATGATGTGTGAGGCCCTGGGTTCAAACCCCAGCACTGCAAAGGAAAAAAGAGAAAGGATAGTTTGGAGGGTTATTTTTCACTTAATGGCTAAGAGGAAAAGAGGGAAACATTGATGTGACCCAGTTCTAGGGAATAGCCACTGATCAAGAATGAATACACCTTGTGTGACTGATGGGAGAAAGAGGAAAGCTAGAGGATCCTTTGTGTTTGGCATAACCACAGGTAAACAGTGGCAACGGTCTCTTCTTTAGTTTTGCCAAGGACAGAGCCAGAAGAATTGAGGCAAAGAGAAGATATGGAGTCTGGACTTGACAGAGGAGGAACCGTCACCGTCTAACTCAAGGTTGCTAAGTGTTGGGAGGGAGGGCTCAGAGCTCGGGCTACCTCCGACCTGCATGGGGTGAGGTACAATGGAGAGGCTGCTGTGCGAGGAGCCAGGGAGCCTCAGGCCCAGCACTGACTTTGCCTCTGGGTAGCAGAAGGCGGCTCTCTGCCCCTTATTCCTCACTGGTCTGTCGGCAACACTTAGGAAACAAGGATTCGGAGTAGAAGCTCTGAAGGGCGCGTCCTCTCTTTACTTCAGTGCAACCTGGAGATCGTGGCCAGTCTTTCTCCCCGCTTCGCAGTCGTCCCCAAGCGCACCTCTTCTGTCAACAGACACTAGGTTTATTCCAGTCTTGTACTGATCAGCTGCGAGGCACATTTTATACACGTCTTCGTGGAGTTATATGACTTTGCTGGATGCTGAGTAGACTTGTGTGCTGGTGATTTCCGTGGCCTTCGCCAAATTAGTCTCCATAGAGGCTGCGAGTCATGATCCTACCGCCAAGCTGTGGGCCTGTGGTGAGCAGAGGTGGGTGGAGCGTTTTGGCAACACATTTTCTACCTGTAAGGTTATAAGACCTCGGGGTCCTGCTCTAGCCCTGCTTCCTTCCATCTCTGACTCCAAAGGCTCAGCCAGGCGTGGCTTCTTGAATCTCTCCTTTCCCTCAGTGCTGTGACTACGTCTAACTCCTGCTGCTTTTCTGCTCTAAATATCCCTAACTGGGAGAGAGAGTGAGAGGGAGAGAGAGAGACAGAGACTGAGAGAGACAGAGATTGAGACAGAGACAGAGAGACAGAGAGAGAAAGAGATAGAGACAAAGACAGAGACAGAGAGAAAGAGAGAGACAGAGAGAGGAGAGTGTTCAGGTTTTGCTTCTGCAACTGTCATCCAACTTCCGGGCTCACACCAGGAGGGGCAAGAGGAGGAGGAAGAAGCCGTTCGGCTGTGGGTCACGGTGAAGGCCAGAACCTGAAGCCGTGAATCTGTGCAGCAGCCAGTGTTCTCTTGTGAGCTTAAGGAAAGCTCCTGACAACCCTGATGGTGATTTTAACCCAGGAAGCTACTGGCAGAGTCTTAGATTTTGACTGTGACCTGAAACCATGCCCAGAGACACTCAAATCTATCACCAAGAACTGTCCATGGGTCTGGAGGAAAGGACAGGCAAATGACAATGACAAACCAATGGAAATCCATCACTAAGAAAGTGTGAGCAGACCTGTAGCTTGCCTGTCCTGCTCTTGTCATTGGTATAGTTGGTGCACAGTAAACTAGGTGAACTCGTTTAATGCATGATTTCCCCCATTGTCGAGGCTGTGAAAGTAGCCAGCAACAACTAATCCCTGGATTCTTTACACGTGCCTGCGAAACATTAATGGGACTCCTCTGTTCCCTTCCCACATACTTATTTGGGATCTAGATATCAGTGTGTGCCAGGTGCTGGCTGTGCATGATGGCAGATGACCTATACTCTGCCTCCACCCCAAGAACTTGCTTGTGACAAAACATAGAGTGGAAAGTGACAAGTGTCATAACAAGGCAGGTAAGCCACACTTGATGGGTTCAGGTGCCCTGTAATGACAGCGCTGGCAGTTTGTATTCTCTGAGGATCTGATAATTTTGAGGACTTAATGAAGCAGGACAGTCAGACTAGAAAGGAGAGGGCTGCTATGGAGAAGATGGGGCAAGCCCTTGATGGGGAGGGGAAGCTTCTCAGGGCACTTGCAGGTTTCTTAGGGCCACTGGCAAGTGGCTTGTGTTTGGTGAATTTCTCGAGAAATAATTGATGTACACTGGTGTTGGCTGGAGGAAAGAAAGAGACAGGTTTCCTAGGAGCTCTGCACTTGGCCCTTATTGATGAGGTAATGCCATGAGGCTATGATTAACAGGAGATGTGCTTTCAAGTCTCATTTATTTTCCACTCTCACTGTTGACAGGGGGTTACATGGAGCCATTTGCATTTTTTGCGAAGTCTCCTTTACTTCTACTCAACTAATTTCTGCACACATTTGGTAAATTCCTACTATGTGCCAGCAGTGAAACTGATAGCTGAAGTCCTGCCTCATGGAGTTGACATTCTATGTGTGTATTAGTTTTGTGCCCCCACCTGTGACCAGGAACCCATCCAAAGGAGAGGCACATGAATCTTAGTGGGGGACTTTGAAAAGTCATCATATTCAAAATATATGAGGCTCTTTTGGGGGAATCTCAGGCATGGGTCAGATATTTGGGGCTGTTCGCCTAAGGCAAACACAGGTATGGGGACAGGGACCAAGGAAACCAGATTCTACCAAGATGCTGAATATATGAAATTTATAGCCTGGAGCTGGACATGTGTGGGTGACCTTTACATTCCCTCAAGTCCTTTCTCCTGGACTGCTAGGGACTCAGTAGGAACAGGAGAGTCTGGGGTGCCCAGCTCTCTGAAGTGGCATCGTTGATGCCAATTTCCAGGGCCAAAACACCTCTTGTCAGCAGAGTAATTGGATCTGACTTGCAGCAGGCAGAGAGCAGAGGTATTCAAGTCAGTTGGGGCTATTTTTAAATGCCCTATCTCCCCAAGTAAGCCTTTTGAGCTCAGCGGGAGAGAACGGCTCATCTCTGAGTCCTGGGAATCAAAGTGAAGCCCCTACCCCGCAAGCCAAGGTTCTCTCCCCACCTCAGTCCTTCAAAATCGGATCTTAATTTGGGCAATGGCCCATGAATCCTGTCATACCACAAGCCCTGGTTTGGGGAAGGGTCGACTATGAGGGCAGTAGGGTCAGGGGCACATCTAGATTTGGGCCTGCTGCCCAGCTGGCTGGAGACAAACTCACAGCCCTCTCTTGGTTGCCTGGCAGCCCCAGAAGCTCACTTATAAGCCTGCAGCAAACATGTCCCTGCCTGCTGCCTCTCCCTTTGACTCTGGATAGCAGCTCGCAGCTGCCTGTCAGGCTCTGAAGGCAGAGCAGAGGGCAGCCACCTTCCTGTCACACTTCCTGCTGGGAGCTGAGCCCCATCCTGTATGCCACCCAGGAGGCAGGGAGGGCTCTGGGGAGGCTGATGATCTGTCAGCCTGCTGCTGTGGCTATCCAGGCTGTCTGCTTTTTCTCACTTGTTTCTTCCTCTCCCCAGCTCCCACTCCACTAGCTGCCAGGGAGATGTCAACTGACACGGATGCAGGGCAGACAGGAAGGGCAATCCCTGTCCCCCTCCTGACTCCTGGAGAAGGACAGGCCACCTCTGGCAGGAGTTTTCGGAGCAGTGGAGACATTCAGAGCCAGCATGTACGGCACATCTGTGGGCCAGGTGCCACCACATACTGTGACAGAGGACACAGAGGCCCAAAGGGGAGTCCTTGGCTGAGGTCACTGGCAGATCCTTCCTCTTCTCAGGTACCTGAAGAGCCCCCAGAATCCCTAGAGCTTTTGGATGCAGAGACTGCGGGTTGCTTTGGCCTCCAACAGTGCCCCTCTCTAAGTAGATGTCAATGTCCAGGAGTCTTCCCATCTTGGAGGGGAGCCAGATTCTGTTCAAGCTTGTCATGTTGGGTAACAGTTCTTGAACTCAGTTTTTGGAATTGTTTGGTTAAAATTTTGCAAGCCCAGAAACCCTGACAAGATCATTTCTCTCTAGAAGAATTAGAGTAAGGCAGGTTGCTCTGTCTTTTTCCAAGGGTACTGATTCACAAGTTTTATAAAGAACAAGCCCAACCCTATCAGGTAGTGAACAATGTGGTGACATTCCAGGAGCCCTGGGAAGATGTCCTCCACCCCAAAATACCTCTGCTCTAACCAGTCACACGTGCCTGGACCACACTGCGATGCAGCCAGTGGCCCCCTCCCCCCAGCTTTCATGTGGGTCCCAAGTGGGGCTGGCCACCCCCTGGCTTTGGGTCGCTCAGGTCTTTCACAGCTAATCACAAATCTGCCTCATTCTGTATTGCTGGCCCTGTGACCTGGGGACTGTGACAGAAGGGTCTTTGCT
>RJWT010011411.1:0-23342 GCA_004365215.1 Cuniculus paca
TGTTTTATATAGAAAAATACAAACTGTTTTACATAGGAGATAATTTAACAATGTGAGTTCTTATAACCATCCATTTAATTTCACATACTTTATGCTCAAAATAAAAGTTATTTAGATTAAGAACAATTTAAATATGTATGGTATATATTAAAATATATTTGAAATAGTGGCATTTTTCTATGCAGGGGGAGATTAAAGCTAGGTGACAGAAATCACAGAGTGGAAGGATCCTAGCATGAAAAAATAGCTCTGTATTGCATGTGAGGCCCACTAGTCATGCAATCCTCAGTGTGTTTCAAGCAATACACAAGCATACCCTCCCACACAAGCAGTGGTGTTAACACACCTGCAAACTGATCACTAAAGACCTGAAGTTATTGTAGGAATCAATATTAAAACTTAAGACTCTTTCTCCAATGATGAGAGTACTGCCCCCTTGCTCCAAACCATAAGCACAAATGTTACCTTCCTGAACTTCCTTTTTACAACTGGATTTTCAAGATCTGTATACACAATATATTTTTTCATAGAAGCATAAGAATTTCTTTGTGCTATTGGAACTAGAATGATATCCAATCTGTATTTTAACTTTCAGTGATTTTACATTCAATAACTTATTTTTAAATCCAAACAAAAATATTCAGTAGTGTGCAAAGCAAAAAAAGGAAAACTGAAAGGCAATAATCACACTCAGCACTCACATTAACATTTAGTTAATCTGTATCATAATAAACAGGGACACAGACATGATTTTGATCAGGAAGGCCAATATAAATATGAAATATTATATAGATAAAAGTTTAGCAAGTTATTTTCAGGAAAGGTCCTGATATAAACAATTTTTTAGCCTTGTAGACCAAGTGGATTTTGGTCACAACTCCTCAACTCTGATGTTATAGTGAAAAACAAAGCAAAAAATCCCACGATGATATAAATGAATGAGTGTTTGTATTGGTTATTCTCTAGACGAATAGAATCAATAGAAAACACATGTATATTTGTGCAAGGGGATTTAGTAGGTAGGCTTATGGGATTAGAGGTGAGAGAGACCACAGTGGCGATCTGTAGGATCAGAGAAAGAAGAATCCGAAACAGTTGTCTGCATGCCAAGGAGCCAGAGGGACCATTAGCTTGAAAGCCCAAGTATGAAAGCCACAAAACAAGAGGGGTTAAGGATGCAACACCTTGGGGTCAAAGATCTGAAAGCTCACCGGAGATGCACTGCTGCAAATCTGCTTTAAGAGAATGAGGAAACTGAAGTCCAATGTCCAAGGCAATAGTGAAAACTGTGTCTTCCAAAAGCAGATCCCTTATTTTCTTCTTTCCTGTTTTATCCCATTTAGGCTGCAAGAGTTTGGTTGGTGTTACCCACTTCCAGCATGATTCTTCATCTCAATTGGATGATTCTATCTTTCAGTGATGTCTGCCATCCACAGACATACTCAGAACTGTGTTCTTCTAATGTGCTAAGTGATTTTTAATTCATTCAAATTGACACAACGTGACAGCATGAATGTGTTCTGATAAAAACTTTATTTATAAAACTAGAAGAGGGAGGTGTGGATTTCACCCACTGACCATAAAAGATGTAGATCTTGATCTTGAAGGAACAACTGGAATTAAACAGTTGCAGAAAAATATAAATGTCTTATCAGACAGAAAAAACAGAATAATCAAGTACAAAACAGTGTGGAGTGTTCTGGAAACGAGCAAAAGGAAACTTTGAGTGCCTACTCTCCTGTTATATAGCTGAAGGTTAATTTAATAGTTTACCATATTTGATCAATACAACAACTTGCTGCTTACAAATGAGAAAACTGTCCATAGTAATGTAGCAAAAATAGGATTCAAGGATTCAAATGTGGGTTTAACTTTTAAATCCTGCTGTTTGAGATATATACTTTGTTTCTTTAGTCTCACAAATACACAATCATTAAACAGTAAATACTTAGTAATTACAAGTCTCAACTTTTTATATGGACATTATGTTTATTGGCTCCAAAAACCATTAGTATGTATGGTAAGCTCCATTTGCTTAGAACTCTAAAGAGTAAAAAAATAAATTCACCTATAATTGCATGGTTAGTACCATGTAATTAATCTTTTCTGAAACACCAGTTAATTATGAATTAAAAGTTGCCAAGCAGATAGAATTTGAAGTGGATTCACTTTTTAATTTTCTTTTGCTCAACATTGTATGGCAGATTTTACATGCACTCACTCACCATTGGCTACAAGTGGAAATAAATCCATTTCCTTTAATACTTTCCCACTGTAAGTGACGCATGAACATATATTCTGGCTGGATTCTCAATTAATTATGAGAAAAATTGTGAAACATCTTATTATGCGATTCTTCTACAAATGTAAAATGCAATCAACCATTTTTGCTTGTTGTCATGGGAAAATCAGGGAAGTTGTATTTGGGCTAAACAATGAGAAAGATTTTTAGGCATCTGGATTACAAATAAATAAGCAAAATTATCATCAAAGCTTTCAAATCGCAGGCTTTTTAACTATGCAAAATGGAATCATGGAATGACTTCTAAACATTTGTCATTCATATGCTTAAGCATTGTATAAAATCAATTATCTACATCAAAAGTGAGATCCAGAGCCTGGTTACACCCCATTAGGTCCATTAACTCTGATGCTAGCATCTTAATATATTCTCCTATGAGTACCCAAGAAGAGAATTGAACACATTTCAAAAGATGAAAGAGAAAAAAATAATAGACTGCATGATTTCCAGTCGTGTGATCATTAATGAGTCACATATCTTCTTGTGCTATTGAACTACCACTAATTAGTCTTGATGTTATGAGAATATACTCCTGTACCACTGGTCTCTGCATCATGTAAAAGCTGTCTCTCTACACAGAATGACACTGCTAGAAGAACTTATGTGATTAGTTCACTCCATACCTTCATTTTGCACACCAGGGAGCCTAGATAGCAGGTTACAACAGATGCAAAATTACTGAGTTCTAACTTAATGTTTTCATAATTTATCATATCTCTTTGATCATAGCTCTGTTAATGTTTTTGTTAATTGTATTATTTCTTTTTACCAAATTAAACTACTTTTAGTCATTCTTTCTTTTGTAGTGATTAGGATCAGAACCTGGACTTCACACTGAGCTAAACTTCTTGCCTTGTCAATTTATTCTCAATACACATTTTTTTCTTCTTCCCAAAAGACGTTAACACCTCAGCTTTAAGAAACAGATACTACACTCTGAATTGCGAAGTCTCTACGTTATATAATCAAATGAGGTACACAATGGACATTTCTCTGTTAATAATCTAATTTTGATTTAAAACAGTGAAGACTAAATACTTCATTGAAACTTGAAACAATTGCCTAAATGAAATATATATCCTGATCTTGTCTGATCAGCAACTGCCAGGTGGCTGCTGAAATAAATCTATACTTTAAAAAATCAATGATTTGTTTTGGTTATCTTTGTAGGTTTTTATTTCTTCTTCCCCTTCCCCTCACCAACAACCACTCTTTTTCCTAGCATTGATCCACCTGATCTCTTCATTGAGCTTCTTCTCTTCAGTTTCTTCTCTATGCCTTTTTAAAGAAATTTATTACCTATGATGTCACCTAGTCCTTTGAACCTTCAAGACCACAAATTATAAGTTGTCCAGAATTTGTCCAACATGCTATTAGTGCTGAAATTCTTTTCAAAGTAACTACATCTTATTAAACTATAATATATAGTATTCCACTGTACATTGAGGTATCACTATTATAGGGACATTACTGGAATATTTGTTCCTTCACCATGGTGAGGAGGTAATAATTGTCTTGCTTCCCCCTAACTCACAGAAGAAAGCTTCCATGAAAAGCATTTAGAATTGCCAATACTACAGTATAGAATGTATATTATATTCCCATTCTTATGATACACCCATTCTCTTTTTTATTCTACTCCTTATATCCATATTCAAATTAATACACATAATAAAAGAAAGTAAATTCTCTAATATTTTTGTTTTCAGGACTATGGCCAGCAGTGTCATATTAGTGCTATGACTAGATCCCCTAAAATCCTTAGGCTCTAGAGCCACAAATGTTCATAAGTTTTAATCCTATCATTATGGTGATTTAAACTGCCACTGAACAGTCTGGTAATACAATGCCCAGCTAGGATAACTCTGTGACAGCTTGCACTCTAGTACCCCTCTGGCCTAGGACACTGGACTTAAAATGCCTTCCTGAGCACAGTGGTTTGTTTGACAGCTATTACACTGCTATTGTGTTCCCAACCTTATTTTATGCATCTTTTATTTCATTATTTAATTTGGAGTACCTAGCCTGAAGAATAACTTTTGTGATATATGGCCAAAAAAGAATGTTTAGTTTCTATGCATTTCTAGACATTCCAGATTTCTAGGTGTAACCATTCCTGTAATATTTAAGCTCTTATGTATTACTATAAGGCACTTAGTATCAAGTTGCTCTGGCTTTGTAAGACATTGTGAAATTTAGGGAAATATGAAGCATATGGAAAGCCAGAACAGATGATTTCTGTTTTTGTTTTTTCCCTAGGAGTATTTGGTGAGGTCTGACTTTTGAAAAAAAAAAAAAGTAAATAGGACCCAACGACTCATGTATTCATTCTAAGAAAAAGTAAAGCACATATCTTTTTATAAGTAGTAAGACCTAGTCATTTGAAGTGCCAATGTAAGTTCAACAAACCATGGGAAAGCCTGGGAATTCACTGATTGTAAAATTTCTTTGAAGAAAATTCATCACAGTAAAAAAGCACTGTGGAAGTTTCTTCTTTTTTTCCATGAGCCTGAATGTTAACATATTCCCCACATCCTGGGGAGGAAGAAGTACTAGAAAAGAACTTAGGGAGACTGGCAGATGCTTTCCAGAAGAGACACAGTCTTCCTCCTCTCGTGATGGAAGTTTTCCTGATTTATAAAAACCCAAATATTCTACAATGTTATTCCTCAAACACACATTGAAATTATCGTTAGTTGTCTTTGGTGTGAATGTAGATTTGGGGATCAATTACTAGTCTGTAGCTGACTCTACCCTGGGGGAGTAGGATGCAAGGTGGCTGTCTAGATCTTTTTCCAGGTTTGGACCCAAAATTACTACAGGACTCATGCATAGACATTCCCAGTGGTGAAGTTGTCATCTGGAAAGATCTCACTAGGTGGCCTCTGGGTATGCTTGCTGGGTGACAGTAGCCAAGGGGAACTTGGAAGAAGCGTGTGAAATTTCTATTTTGGCATCAGGAAATGGTGCCAAAAGGATTTCTCCAAGGAGACAGTACCCAAGGAAAATCTCAAAGCAAATCACGTGGCATGAAAGACGGTATGCAGCAGCCAAGAGAGGTCTATAATCAGCAATTTGAAGACAATTTTACTTATTAAATAAAACGTTCACATTCCTCTTTCCTTGCTTTTAAATTAGGTGAGCAAAAAGTATTTGGAGAAAGGAGAATGAAAGAAACACATTTCACATTTCCCTACTCCTGGTCAAATGGGAGTTTAGGGAGGACAAAACTTTAAATTGGCCAAGAGAATCAAAACCTCATTATTATCATTTAAATATGTTTTATTAATACATGTTAATTTTACAAAATAATGTTTTAATGTAGTATTTTCATGTATGCCTATGACATATTTTGATTGTATCTATCACATCTCTCTGTCTCTTCCATCCCTCTGCCCCCACTCATATTCTCTTCCTTTGTCTAATAAAAGTTTTCCTTTAAAAGACTTATTTTAGTAAGTGAAAACAAAAGTTATAATATGTGAATTTAATATTGCTACAAAGCTAATGACCATAGTGCATTTAAGAAAAAAAAAGTATATAATGAAATAATTTCAAAGATGAGGGAGAAAAAAATAAATACTGTCATGCACTATGTAATGACATTTCAGTGACTGAATCACATCTATCATATATTTTCTGTATTTAGATGCAAGTATCATTGGGTAATAACTGCCATGTTATAGTATTTAGTACTGTAACAGGTTCACTGTAGCCTAGCAGCAACAGTCTGGGTGTGCAGGAGGTTACAGTAGGTAAGGCTGAGGTATGTGTAAGAGCAGGCTATGTCGTTTGCCTAGCGATAAAATTGTCTAATGATGCACTCCTCAGAACTGATCATGGTTGCTAAGTAATGAATGACTATATTTTAGTTGTCTTCTGATTGTACCTGATTAGGTTTAGCTTTTCCATAAACCATTTATAATATCTACTATTAATACTCTATTAATAATATCTACCATCAATACTCTTTACTCTTTCATTCTGGTAAAAACCAGAAAAATAAATGAGACTCATTTTTTATGTTCAGAGACTATATTGTTTAACAGTAGAAAAAAATGATGAGATTGAAGTCAACTAGGGGAAGAGATTATTAAAATTATTAATAAGACACGAATGTTAAAGGAAATGAAGAGATTCTAAAATTATTTTTCAAGTGGTCATTAAGTTGCCTTCTAGCTCATCCCTGCTGAAAACAAGTATTTGTGGGAGAAAAACAAAAACAAACAAACAAATAAAACCTTGATTAAAATGACAATTGTTGGTTTGTTGTTTTAATTCCTCTTATTAGGTTGGAAAACATGTGCAATAAAAAAACTGTGCTTGTTTTTGTTTTTTTGTTGTTGTTTTTAGATACTGGAATTTGAAATCAGGGCCTCATGCTTGCCAGCCAAGTGCCACGCCACTGAGCTACCTCTCTGGCCCCTGACCATCTTTCATAGAGCAAATTAACTTAAAATGTATCTAGGGTAGAATAGCAATCACTATGACTAAGATTTGGAATCCAATCTTAAATGAGCTTCATTTATCTGCTAGCTTAACTGCTACTAGCTACAAGCTTGACTGCCATTATGAAATCATATCCTTTGTGGTTATATCAAAAGCTATTTGTATACATTTCCAGATAGCCTACCAGATTAAAGTTATATCTTGCATTTAAATGTAAATAAATCACTATCACTCCAAACACTGTAATTGATCTGATGCTATGGAATTATTCTTTTGTAAAAATTACAGTAGATAATGTTTTGCAAATGACATACTGGATTTGTGAGTCAGAACCAACTATAGTCCAGAGGTAAATTAGTCATCAAAAATAATTTCAAGTATGTGATTATACTCTGTAAAATAAATGTATCCATTTGGATTGGAGATCAACCATTGTTTCGTCCTTTAATGCCAACGTTTACCTTCTAGCTTGCTACATTTTCACCAGTTACTCGTGTACATTGAGCTCACTTATTTTGTGCTAAATACCCACTTTCTACAAGCATTTGATTTCTCAAAATGCTGCATGCTGTAGTACAGGGTGTTTAGTGGAAGAAACTTTTCACTGCAGCCAGAAATCATGGTCAGTCCTCCTCCTTAACATGCAGAACATGCTGCTTCATCTCTGCTCCTGGTGACACAGGGGCTGTTACCCCAGAGCATGGAGACAGCATTTTGAGCTGCCTGCTTAGATCTCAGTATTTTCTCTTAATCCTCCAAGTAGGCATACAGTTGTAAAGGATGCTGTTTTCTGTCTCACTATCTTTGCACTTTTTGAGACCAATGTGTATGCACACAGCTGTATTTATGTACATATTTTTCCTATTCTCCCAGTTGTCTTTATTTTGATTCTGAACTTTCAATATTATTATACTATACTATTTTTCCTGAAATCAAACTCTTCTCTTCAAATGCTTACAACACAAGAGTAAGGTCCAGCCCTCTTTAATTCCACATCCCCTCACCCGGAGTTTTCCTTCGTCACTCCCTACTTTTATTTAGTATTCATCTGAAGATGCTGTTTAGCCAGTATGACCTGGATATTTCCTAGTATCATGCTGAAGCCTGTTTACTAGGGTTCCTACCTACATTCATGACTCAATTTAAATGCTTTCCTACATGGATCTGTTTACCTTCAATGACTTCTTCATCTTGAATTCTAAATTCTTCTTTCTCTGGATTTCAACTCCATTTTAATAAAATTTCCAAACTAAATTACTTATTACGGTGGGTAAATTTTTATGCCATTGCCTATCAATCTATTTTTGAGGAATCAGTGTTTCTAATCACACACACGTAACAATAATAGGGAAAAGCTGGAAATTGCAAAATTAAACTTAGAAAATAAAATTGAATGCCAGGAACATTATTATTCTGAGACTGCTGTATAAACACATTTATGACTTTGATATCTAAATGTTGATAACTAAAGTGGAGCAGAAAGTTTGAGACTACGATTTTGAGATTACACAATTCTAGATCTAAAAAGCACTTGGCTACTGTCTATCTGTCTATCTATACCTGTCTGTCTGTTTGGCTACTGTCTATCTATACCTGTCTATCTATTTGTCTGTCTATCTCAGAAATATTGATATATTGTGAAGGGAGAGAAATTTTTTTAACCCAGGTTTGAAGGATTTCCCAAACACAGATTTTTAAATGATTCTAGGACATTTTCAATTACATCATTTTCAATCCCTCACAACATTTATTTTATTTTTCTTTTGGAATATAAGAAGAGATTTGCAAATGTCTTGCTTATTTTGAGAAAAGTTAGTGGTTTTCCATATTTTCAGTCAAGGGTTTTGACCCAACCTTTCATTGTGAAAACATTTGCTGATTACAAACCCAGAGCTGTACGTGGAGATACACAATTCAATAGGAAAGCTAAAGTGCCTGTTAATATGGAGTTTATTTTTTTCAGTGAAGAAGAAAGATGCTAAGCATTTGGACAAAATTTTGGTTAGCGTTATAATATGGTATTTACAGACTATCACAGATCCCCTTTTTAATTTACGGTACCCTTCAGTAAATATCATAGAACATTTACATAAAATAAGTAGACAAGTGCTGCCTTCTTTCTCCCTCTACCTGCCAGTTTCTTTATGATAGGGTTCAGTTCCAATACCAGATCTTCAGAAGAAATCTTCCAGGCACAATCATTACTAACTAGTCATTTTATCTATGTACCGTATAAAAGTTCTTTGCAGAACTTTCTTGCTTATTTATTTACTTAGGTATTAGCCACACTTCCATCTTAATGTTTAACACGGTATACTCAGAGCTTGAATTACTTTGTATGAGACCTATAATATTTATTCAAAATCAAGATCTTGGGGTCTTGATTTTCCAAAAGATGCTAATCCTGATATTACAATAACCAACAACGTGGATGAATCTGGTGGATATTACTATTAAGTGAAATTAGCCAGACACAAAAATAAAACAGCAACAAAACAAAGATACCACTCATATGATGTATCTAAAAAAATCTTTGGAAGGAGAAAGTAAATTGGTATTTGAATTTACTGGGGAGAAGAAAAAAACTAGGGATATGCTAGTCAAAAATGTGAAGTTTCAGTTTTTTAGAATATTAAGCCCTAGAGATCTATACAGTGCAGTATTTTACTTAGCAATACTGTACTGTGTAATTAAAATATCCTAAGACGGCAGATCTTATGCTAATTACTTTTATCACAAAGGGTAAAAAGAACATATAGGAAAGGTGAAGAAATATGTTCATGGCATAGACCATGGTGCTTATTTCATAGATGTATACTTATTTCTAAACAACTTAAATTGAGTATATTAAATATGCATAGTATTTTGTCAGTTATACCTCAAGAAAGTGGTTTTTTTCTTTAAAAAACAACAAACTCAGTCGTGATTTATTCAAAGTTATTGGATACCTGCCTTGTGTTGCCTGTTCAGAACCCACTGAATATTCCTTAGTATTATCACCATGCTTTTCATTTGACTGTGACATATTTCTCAATTTCCATTCAGGTTTTCACTGAAAACTAGACTGGTAATGGAGCAAAGCAGAAATGAAACAAAATTTCCTGATACAAGCATTTTATTACCTCAATTCAGTGCTAAGCTAGAATTTCTCAGTGGACTTCCCCATTGTATCACCGAAATTAATGAGTATTTGTGTCTCTTATAAATGAAAGAATCCTTACTAATAATCTACCATTTTGTTGACTGATACGACCTAATTCCTATGGACTTCAAATTCCCAGTGTTTCTAATTAAAATCCTCATTGCATATTCTAAGTCTTTTACTCATGCTTTTGCATACTTATTTCTACTCTCTCTAGATTTCCATGTAAATGTGACCCTTCAGAATTTCTGTAGCATCATTTCTCTTTATGATTTTCACCATCAAAACTTCTGCTAATTGCCTCATTTTCACACTATTTCTAAACTCAGTATCAAAAAAAAATAAAAGGAAATAGTTGGACCCAGAACTCTTTTTTCTCTGGAAAGTTTTTGTTTCAGAGTATAACTTATCAGTTGGCTGTATTTGAATGAGGAGACCATATTTGTCCAACTACTAGGGTGATGGGAAGAATAGTTATATGGTATGGTATAAAATCTGGCTACCTAAAAAGATAGTGGACAGAAAGTCTCTCTTAAAGGGCATTGAGCATAATAAACTAGGTCATATTTAGTGATAATATGTGGATGGAACATAGTAGGTGATCAATTAGTGATTATTGCTTATAGTTATCTGTGCTTGATATAAAAAAGAAATCTTTAGCTATTATTGGGCTGTATATTATTGGGCTGTTTATAGTGTAACCAAGATGGTGGCACAAATATTTCCTTTTCACTCCTTACTTGAGTTGATGTTTTTTCCATATGAATAAGCAATGATTGATCAGTATTTTTTTAACCTAGATTTTTATTGCACCCAGGTGAAAAGCATATTTTCCTTCTAGTAATAAGGGTACAGTCACACTGTAAGGAATTATAAGAAGACATCATTTCATTTCCCTGAGAAACACTATCTTTGTCATTCTTTCCTTCCATGATGATATTGCTTGTAAATAACTTCAGAAACAGAATTGTTTATTTTCTCCCTTACTTGGTAGATTAGAAAATGCCTTTACAGAATTTTAGTGATGTTTAAGTATCTTTTAGCATGGATAATGCTACTCTTTGATTTTCCTCCTTTCCAGAAGTATAAACTAAAATCTCAATACTTAGATGAAAGTTTCTACACATATTCCTTCTTGTTTAGTTTATTACTCATAACACATAACGGAAGATTGATGTTGATACAGTTTTTCTAAGATGTCATTATAAATTACAATGCACTTTATTTTAATATTCAGACATTTCGATGAAGGAGGAATTATAAGGTCACTAATTTTCACAGCTCTGAAAATACTTTTTGTTAGTTATCAATCATCATAAAATATTCGTTGATCTCTTAGGTTGTATTTCTGTTCTGAATTATAAGATTTTAAAAATATGTTGTATAGCTGGAGGTAAAGGAGGGATAATTTATAACTCAAATGCTAAGTAGACACTGTAACCTTCCTTTGTAAAATGAACTTATGTCTCCTTATATTTATTAGTCACAGCCATACTTTACTGTAAAATTGAATCACATAATGGGCATCAATCATTTAGTCTTTACTTTCTATATCTACCAGCCAAATTTTTAGCATGGGATTTTGCAGAAAAATGTCCTGTTTAAATTTGCAGTAATTGTCTGGTTCAAATAATTAAGCATCAAATTTCCCCTATGATCTTGAGACTTGGTGTAAGCAGTTCTAGTACTGAAGTATAGAAAATAAACTCCTTTCCTTTGTTGAGGAAGATGAATACATGGAGATTAATGACTGAAAAAATATAAAGTAATAATCTTTTCTCAGATAAACTTTGATCCCTAACTGCACAGTGCAAAAAAAATCTGATAAACTACATAAACCACATTGAAAAATCCATTTTTCTTAAATTTTTTAGCCCTAAATGGCTTCGAAGTAAAGAATAATTCATGCAATCTGCTAATACAAGATAATGGATATTCAGAGAGATAGAGTGTGAAAGGGATTATGTTTGCCCTCAAGGGTACAAATTCACTGCGAAAAGGCAGACAAGGGACTTCCTTTGGTATCAGAAACAACTTAGCTTTCTAAAATACAGAAGGAATGAATAGCAGACATTCTACAAGAGACAAATTAAGATATTGAAAATAAGAAACAGCCCACATGTATGCTTGTGCTTAATTCCTAGCAGATGGAACAAACACAAAATGAGTTTCTCTCATATATACAACCTTTTAATGTATAGTGACTCTGTACTCATACGAACATGGCCCTAGCAGTGTTTGGAATTGAACAAATGCCAAGGCTCAAGTAATCACACTGCCTGCAACAGAGGCAACGATAAATGTTGCTTACTTATAGCCACGTGGTTAGTACATAAAATAATGTCTCAGTAACATACTCCTGGAACTCTCCAAGTTAAAGGTACTTTTCCTTGTTTTTCTGTGGGGACCATCCGAGCTGGAGATTGACCACACATTCAGAGCTAGATTAAGGCCAGCCCCAAGAACAAGAAGTTCTAGAAGTGAGCCATATAAACAAGTTGTTGGGGCTAGAGCAAAGCCACTGCAGCAGGTGTCTGGCCGTGGTGCTCCTCTCTGTTAACTTCAGCACAGATAGCTCTGAAAATGTTTTGCTTTCAGTGTTCTCAGAAAAACACTGAGAACTTGCACTTTGGCTCCAATGTGGCTTCCTCTTCTTTTTACTGTGTATAAATACGGATCCAGACTGTTCTGGGCTGTCACTGCCTCTCCATCAGAGTGGCCAGGTCCCACCTGGTGCCAGCTTTCCTTTAAGTATGTGTCAGTTTTTTCTTAATCTTCTATAGTCCCTCTTTGGACCCAGTTCGTGGCATGTGTCACACCATCTTTCAGTATGAATTTCTTGCTTTGCTATAGAAGAAAGTATGAGGACGATTTACACAAATCATTTGCTACCACTGTGTTTCCCTGCATAGGTTTGTATATGGAGAGTGTATCTTAATGAAGTCAGTGACCATATTCCCACAAACTACCTAAATTAGATCTTCGCATAATAATCTTCAGAAAAAAATTTATTTTTTATCAGTAAATGTTTGTAGTACACACCATTTACAATCACCTTGATGAGCAGGTGCATGTATGTAATATAGCTTGATTCTTTTTATTAATCTCCTTTCACTTCCCTCTTGCTACACTCCCTTCTTCTTTAAATCCCTTTTATCCTTTTTTGTTCTTGTTGATATTATTAATGTGATCTCATGTTTATGACATATGATGATGAGGAGAAGGGAAAATAAGTAGAAGAAAATAAGTGTCTTTTGTGAATTAAGAGTTAGAGTTCTTCCATTTGTTGCCATGTATCAGGTAGAGTTTCACCTGGAAAAATTTGAAAAGATTTATGAACAACACTATTAATTGCAGAACTCTTCATGGTAGTGTATGTATAACAAGAAACTGAAATATTTGTCTATAGAGACCTGGTTGAAAAAAAATAGCTCATTGACCCAACAAGGAGGAGGAATCTGTAATAAAATATGTGTAGCATATCTCCTTTTGTCACTATGAAATAATGTACAGGAAACATTGTTAAGTAAAGCAAAGTAGAGAAAGATGTGTGTGTAAATCTACATTTTTGTTTAAGAATGCCTTGCTATTTAAAAGTGGTTACCTAAATGGGGGAATGTTGGGAGATGGCAGGATAAAAATATTGACCTCAAAACCTTGCAAAATTTTTTACACTATTATCTAGTTGAACTTCATTAAAATGATGAAATCAAATGTTAGCATCTATAAATGAGTGTGAATTTGCAATTTACTTTGTAAACTAAAGATAATAAAATGAATCTTCGGCAATTTAGTCATCTCCTACTAGCCATCGTTATCAGAGCACAATACGTGCTTCCTCTCAAGAGCAAAATGAAAGAAGACATGAGTATCTATGAAATGATAATTTTTAAAATTGAATAAGAAAAGACATGGTGTTTCAGCACATTATTTTCTTTACACTTTAATAACTGAAAGTATTTATAAGGAATTCAAAACAGAGAACATAATAGAAAAGAAATGAAAATTACATTTGCTGAGAAAGCCAATGCTAACGTACATCTTTGTGTTATACTACAGTGCACTGTGTGCATCAGCATCAAGTGACTTCTCGTCTAAATAGAAGTAGAACTGAGATAGAATAGTCTATAAAGCAGATTACTACTCTGTTTCTACAAATCATTACAAGAGATAAACTGTTAAATTATACATTTGCATTTCTAGAATTGTTCCGTTTCTGCACTCAGAAATGCAGAGCATAATTTGATTTGCAACACATATGTTTACAAAAGAATAAAGAATTAGCAAAGTGCTTCCTTAAGGCTTTTCTGTGAAGTGATGACAGTGAGTCCTTGTGTTAAGAGTAGCCAGTGTGGTAGCTAGTAGCCATGAAAGGCTCTTTAAAATTAAGTCTACTTAAATGTTTAGGTCCTTAGTCACACAAAACACATTTCGTATATTCAATTGCCAGTTATGATTATGGCTACTTTATTAGACATTGGTGATATAAATATTCCCACTATTCTTGAAAGTTCTATTGGCCTGAATTTTTCCAGAGATAGCATCCCAGGTATTCTTTATTGATTGTGTCAACATTTTGTCTTGCACTTTCCTTATCTTTTAAACCATGTCAAAAATCATAGAACTTATTCACAAAATGATAAGGATTAAATTTAAAATGCTAAGAATTATAACTTGTGCAAGAGGAATACTAAGTAAATATTGCTTATGATATAAAATAACTTTAAAATAGCTATTAGATGGACTCAATGGTCTTGTCTTTGATTACATTGTGCACATAAAGTTACACATATAAATATAATGTAATATTTTCATGTTGCTTAATTGACTTTATAATGGTAACAAAATCAGAGTCTAAATATACCTTTAAAATCTTGACATAATTCCACACATCTTAGATTCAATAGATGCAATGCGTTGCTTAGCTTATGTTTAGGCAACAGATTCTTTCTACTTTGGGGAAATGTTATAGACAGCATATTCAGATCATCAAGATATCCACATTGTAATCAATAAGAATTATCACTATTTCATAAGGCAAAATAAACAAATAAATATAAATAAATGCCAAGCCACTTAAGGCTGTCAACATTAAAATTGAAGCACTCTAGATTATCTGGATGGTCTAACCCATGTGGTTTCTATGTGTGTTTAAAAGTGCAATGTAGAGTCACATGGCCCAGTCTATAAAACAGAAAGAGGCAGGGGGCAGGATGAGATTAAGAGTGAAAAGAGCTCACTGCTTTTGGCTTTGAAGCCATGAGAGGGAAAAACACATCATGGTAGGGCGAATCCTTTAAAAGTTGAATATGGTTCCAGCAACTAACTATGTGCTTCAGTTCTATATTGAGAAGAGCCTGAATTATGCTACTTTCTGAATGATGAGTAAGTAATTAGATTTTTCCCCTTGTATTCTAGAAAGGAACTCAGAAAGATCCTATTGACATTTGGATCTTATGCCAATGAGACATATTTTTAGCTTACAAAACTCTAAGATAAGATATTCCTATTGTTTTAAACTGCTAAACTTTTGATAAACTTAGTCTTTGTATCACCAACAGAAAATTGGTGCAATCAAGATAATAACAAATGTACTAAAATTCTAGCAAGTAAAAAGGCTTTAAATTGCAATATTTGATGATCTTCTGGATTTCTGTAGGATTCGTGGTGATTTCACCCTCTTCATTCTTAATTCTATAAATTTGAGTCTTTTCTTCCCTTTTTGATAAGATTACCTAAGGGTTTGTCAATTTTATTTAATTTTTTAAAGAACCAACTCTTTGATTCATTAATTTTTTGTGTTTTTTTAGTCTCACTTGCATTAATTTCTGTGTTAATCCTTATAATTTCCTCTCTTTTATGAGTCTTGGGTTTGACTCATTTTTTTTCTAGAAGATTTAGGTTCAACATTAGGTTGTTTATTTGAGCATTTTCTATTTTCCTGATGTGAGAATTCACAACTATAAATTTTCCTCAAAGGACTGCTTTCATTGCATGCCATAAATTCTGGTATGTTGCAACAGCATTATTTAATTATAGATACTGTTTAACTTCTTTAATTTCATCTGTGACTCACTGGTTGTTCAGTAAGGTGTTATTTAATTTCCATGTTTTATGGAGTTTTTGTGGTTTCTTTTGGCATTGATTTACAATTTTATTATGCTATGGTCAGATAATATGCCATGAAATCAGTGTAGAGATTCCTCAAAAACTAGGAATAGAGGTCCCATTTGACCCAGCTATTCCCCTTTTTCATACCTTTCCAAAAGAAATAAAAGCATCATACCACAGCAATATATGCCCATCCACATTTAAAGCTTCAGAGTTCATCTTAGCTAAATCCTGGAAACAACGCAAATTCCCATCACCTGATGAATGGATAAAAAGCTGTGACTTTTTTTATACACTTGAGTATCACTCAGCTGTAAAGAAGGGCAAAATTGACACATTTGTAGTTAAATGGCTGGATCATGAGACTGTATTCTTTAGTGAAATAAATTAAACATTCATGTATAAGTATCACATAGTCTCTCTGGTATGAGACATTGAAAGTATAAATAAGAATTAAAATATATAATAGATATTGTGACATAGGAATAAATTGTTTAAAAGGAAAGGGGAAAGGGGTAAGGAAAGAAAAGAAAAAATTGAGAATTAAAAGGATAAAGTGAAAACAAAACTTTGCAATTAAGGAGGGAAGAGGATTGAAGGAAGAAAGGGAATGAGAAACAAAAGGATCTAAGATATACCATGTACAGGTACAAGTTGCCTAAGATGAATGTATTCATAACATATATCTAAATTATACCAATAATCTTAATAAATAAATTTGGAAAATTTCACTGCCATAACTATCATGTCAACAGAATGAGTAGGTACTCTTCAGTTAAGAACCTTATGAAAGCACAACTTGATTAAAATATTGATACCGAGGGAAGACTATATAAATAACCTGATGGGGAAATACGTAATATATTTTAATGGCCTATACATTGAGAAGAATCCGGATACATGTGTTCTTTCATGAGGAAAACTGAACACTGAGACAAAGTTTAAATAATGCTTTAGTGTGCATCAGAATCTGATCCCAACTATAGATAGGCCAACTAAGAATATTACAGGCAACTGCTCCATAGTAATTCATGGTATCTAACTTCAGGGTTGGACACAAATATCCCTTAATCTGAGCTGTAACTTTTAAGGTATATTGTCAACTTGCCTTGGGAATTGCCTACAGTGTAGGTAAAGCATAATTCTGTGTGTATCTGGGTGGGTCATGGAGGTGTGATCTTGGGTACTGTGTGTGACCCTGATCCCCTTCTTTTCTGGTGCCGTTTCCCTGCTCTGCTTCCCAGAATGAACAAAATAGCTTCATTTTTCTGCCATGACTTTTTTACCTTGGAGCCAACTGACCATAGACTGAATCTTCTGAAACAGTGAGTCAATAAAACTTCAGTTCCTGTGTGTTATATATGTCTGGTGTTTTTTCCAGCAACAGGAAACCTCACCAATAAACCATCAGTCATTGTCTCATGAAGAGAAGAATGGTAATTTGGTGTGCCTACACAGTTATTTTAATCAAGCCTAAAAAATAAACCTTTACAATAGCAGTTATTTTAATTGCATAAAGATAAAATTACTCATATCAAATTTTTCTCATGGATATTAGGTGCAACATAAAGTATGAATTTTAATTTGGATAAACCATGTAATCCTCACTATGGCTAGCATGAAGTGAACACTACTGTCCACTTCAAGAATTATATATTGAAACCTATGTCAGAGTGTCTTACTTTTCTTGTTGCTGAGACAAAATGCCCAACACCTACAAATTAAAGAAAGAAAAGTTTATTTCAACTCACAGTTTGTAGAGGTTAAATCCATAGTCAGCTGACTCCATATAAGGTTGGCACATGGCAAAGGGACCTGATAGAGAAGAAACAGTCCATGGCAGGGCAGGAAGAAGGCAGCAAGCAGTTAAGTCTTCTTTCTGCCCATTTGTATTTCAGAAAAGCTACAAACATACTGATTGGTGCCACCCACATCCAGATTTGGTCTTCCATTATTTACATGCATAATCCTAATGCCACACCCTTAGTCCACAATACGCACCTTGAGCCATTTTTGAAACTCCCCACCTATGACCACATGAGGCTTGCCATCTAGATACAAGTCATAACACAGAGTATATTTTTATTAGTTATGATACTGTACAATATTCTTAAAAGGAGAATCTCACAACTAAAACAGAAAATGAAAATTAAAAAAACGAATTTTCTGAGATTTCTAGTGTTTGGAGTTGAGAAAGTTGGTGGAGTGGTGATGAGATTATGTATGAAATAGTTAAATTAAGTTAATCTTCCATGTTTTGTTATAAGAGAAACAATGCTTACCATCTACTTACTAGTCAATGATTTGATTAACTCTCTCTCATAAGAGGACCCTGAAAATGAAATAGTAAGTAGAACTGATATTATAAATTTTGATGCATATGGTTTAATTTTTCAATAATGTAAGAATTTCCTGTTCAGTTGAGCTTCTATCTTCCTGACTTCCACCTCCATTATTGAAAAGTTTTAATTTTATAAGATCTTTCACTGTACCATAATTTTCATGGTAAAATATTTTATTTGTACGTCTTTAATATGACCATACCTTGCAATCCATAAAAATAAGCTTTTCAGTTGGAGATTTAAGCAGTCGTTAGGTATTCCTCTAAAGGATATGTGGCTTTTGAAACAACCTCAAGGTGTAATTAGGAACTAAATTATTCAGTTTTCCATATCTGTTAAAATATTCCTGGTCACATTTTATATTATATAGTAATTGTTTTCACAACTTGGAAAATTTTTTATGTAATTTGATGACAATGTTTTATTTTTAAGAATTTTTATTGCCTTTGTTGTATGTTTATTTTGAAAGCAATCTAAAATTCACAAAACAGTTGCAGGAATATTACAAGTACTCTCACATATTCTTCAACCAGAGACCCAAATCCAGATATGCCAACTGTCTTCTGAATGACCTTTGCACCAAAAGGATCCAACCCAAAGTCATTTGTTGTCCTTAGTTCTCATTTTTCTCATGCATTGAATATTTTTGTAAACTAATAATTTTGAAAAATATAATAAGCTTTGTGATCTATAGAAAAAGATAAATGCATTTTAGAAAGGAGAGTCAGAAGAAGATGCTATACATAGATATAATAGTTTGTGAAAGAGCATTAGAGAATTGGAAAATCATTTAATAAATTATGAAGTGAAATGGTGTTGTGTGCATGTACCTGTAGAGCATTTATTAAGGTGATTAGGTTACTTACTCATTTTTTGATACCACTACTTTTGTAGTATTTCAGAGTATATATTTTTGAGGTAAAAGTAGTTACAACTCACCCAGGAATTTGTTACTTCCTTGAGTTCAATAGCTTTTAACAAGTGGAGATATGTCTTTCTGATCACAAACGTTTATGTCCTACACCACACTAACAGAATTGATGGGACAGACAAGATTGTGTAACTAAAATCTCATTGTAGCACTACTTGATTAATTCAGGAAGATGTCAAGCTACAAACACAGAGTATTGTAATGAGTGACATAATCAAACATAATTTTAAAATCTAGCCTTAGTTCTTCCTGCCTAAAATCTTATATTTGTTCTAATTCTTTAAAATGAAATTCTACTGAAAGAAATAAACATTAGGCTTTTACAAGTTTCACAATATTCAAAATTACCTTTTTAAATAAGATCTACTGGATATATAAGAGTAAAACATTGGAATTTTGAAACTTTTAAACATCGGTTCTTCTGAGATAAGAGATTAGGGTGTGACAAAGCTGGCCGGGGGATTAGATATGAACTATTAATTATAAAATCCTAGAAAACATGCACAGAACAGTTCCCAAAGTCCTGCATGTGGACTTCTCTGAGAACTCAAGCAGGTTTTCCATAGAATGGCCTAGAATGCACCTCAGCTTAATGTGGGGGATTGCAGCACCATCTCTCAGGATTCCTAGAAATTCTCCTGGATTTCTTCAAGTTTGGAAAGTAAAAAGGATGTATATGCTGAGAAGAGCTGGATATCATGACTTTAGTCATGGTAGCCTTCCCTGCTTTGCCCAGCATTTCCTTTAAATGCTTTTTCTCCTTTACTCAGCCTAATCTTCCTAGGCAGAGTTATTTTCTCCTGTAGTCTTCACTTTTACTATCTTGAATAAACTTAACCACTTCCTTTAGTTCACTTTGCTCAATTCCCTCTTCAAGATGAGAAGAACCTGGAATTTAACTCTAGAGGATGAAGCGAGCAACCCAGAGCCCAGTAACATTTAGTTGGTTAGCCACATTTACGAGGAGCTATCTGATAACATTTTCTTTAGTGACAATGGAAAGTAAAACTAAATCAACCTTATGAATGAAAAGATTTAATTGAAATAGTCAGGGGCATAAAATCAGTCCTGTGTATGTTTTTCATTTTTGTTTTCCAGCCAGGCATAGTGGTGCATGCCTCTAATATCAGTACTTTTGGAGGCTGAGACAGAAAGATTGCAAGCTAAACTTCTGTTTGAATTGATCTAATCACATGAGTATTAACTGTTCTTTTCCAAAAGCTAATACAGTTAGTAGTATAGTCATTTTAGCTATCATATATGACCCTAAGGTGTTTTATGTGTCAGTGTCATTGGTTTGGAATCCAATGTTATTTACAGCCCAAATTCAAGATACAGATTCTGTGCAGAGAGAAAATTAACATGCTCATGATTAACACCTAATTTAATGTTTCCACAGAAAAACAATCAAAAAAAAAAGAAAGAAAAGAAAAAAGAAAAGGAAAGGAAAGGAAAGGAAAGGAAAAGAAAGAAAGGAAAAAGCTGATATGAAACACCTGAGAAAAGTCTCACATTATGTATGATATTAGACCAGCATATCAGATTGATATGAATCTCAACTCAGTCTTCTGTTGACTGTATGAGCCTATTTGGAAGTTACTTGCTTTGCTGAACCAGAGCCAATGGCAGTGCCTGCTTCATTGGATTGTTGTAAAGAATAAGTTCTGTAATAACTGCAAAGTATTATATAAATCACCATAGGATATATGCTAAATAGCCTTGGGCATTCCCTGCAAGTTACTTTCTGTTGTACAAGTTAATGGGAGAAGCAGATAGTACTGTGCAAATCTAAATGCTGAGTTTTACTATGAACTCAGGAACTAGCATTTTGGGTTTCTTTGAGTAGTTATGCCAAATATAATCATTATAGTATTTTAATAAACTGACCTTCATCTGCAAACCATTTTGTAAACCATTCAGTTCATTTTCTGCTGACAGCTGTAGCTGAAGTGACAGCATTAAATGGGATTCAGACATTTTGAAGCAAGGCTGTGCATGCAATGGAACATCCTGCCTGACACATTTGATTGGGAGAAATACATGCAATTTTGAGGTTATTTTACTGTACCTATATTGATTAGATATAATCCTCCCAAAATCAAGTGCACTTTGTGTTTTTGTTAATCTATAAATCCTTTCCACAGATATTGAACAATTTCCACTGTACTTTGGAAATGGTAAAAATAAAACATGGGCATACCACCTCCTTGGTCCTGCTCAAGCTACATCCACAACTTTCAAGTCAATAGCAACTGATGAATAATCAAATCAGTTATCACTGAAAGGAAAAGAAGACACTCTTTTTGTTGTAGTGCCTGGAGAAAAAAATATAGCCCTCCATATTGGATAATTGTTCCAGGGACTGAGTGTGGCAATAAGTAATGACTCAGAGCTTCCTCTATCCTTGCCCTCAGAGCTGAAAGCATCCTGATTAAATTGGAAAACAGTGCAGAACTTTCATTACAATAGGGACTACTCTTGCCAAAAGGGAATTTTCCTTAATTAATGAGAAAGTACTCCTTTCAAGTACTACACAATGAGGTCATTCCAATGCAACTTTCTCAGCAAGAGCAGTCTGCCTCTGACTACTGGACTTTATACTATGGTGGTGAGGCCATTTAGTGAAATTACAAAAATGAGCTTTGGAGTTGGAGCAGTTTGCTATCAAATATTGGCTGTCAGCTAATCTTTCAGTAGTCTTGAGCATGTTATTTCACTTTTCTATCTTGATTATATTCTATGCAAAAATGAATATACCAATTCCTCTCTCATAGACCAGTTGTTAGAATTAAATAAGGCAAAAATAGTAAAGAACTTACAGCACTTGAGACATGTAGAGCACTTAGTAAGTGGAAGCTGTGTTACCCAACATTTTTTTATTAGTTATTCATAATTCAGTAGTGAAAATTACATTTTCATGAACTATATACTTCTCAAAAGAAAAGCCAATGAAAACATCCTTCATTATTCATCAAAACTTGATGCCAAACACTTATTATCTCTTAGTTAGAACCTGAAACTATAGCCTTATGAAATGTACTGTAGGTGATAAGGATACATCAGTCTTTATTTCTCATAAAAGGTTAAAAAGTAATCTAAGGTGGCACCTAGACTTAATGAAACTAATGGCCATAATAGACATGATATCTATTAAGGAGAAGGAATAGGACATGGAGGTATACATATATTTACCCTCTATGCTGGACTAAAAGAAATGGATTCTCATGTATTGGAATGAAAGCAACTAAAAACTGGATATATTTTACATTACCTTCATGTAGCTTATCTCTAGGCCAATTGAGAAGCAACAGTAATGTATTTTATCTTCTAAATATTGAATAAATTGGCCACTTCCCCTCACCCAAAACCAGACAACTTCACCACCCCACAGACCTTCAATGGCCCCTTCTACAACCTGCAGTACCTTGGTGTGCTGGTGGAAGCCTTAGCAACACATCTGCCCACCCTGAAGACTTTGGAGGGCAGGCAAGGGTGTGGTGAGTGCCCCCAAAACAGAGGACTTCAGTTGGTCTGCAGAAGCCTCAGTGAACCCACCTCCCACCCAGAGGAACTTGGCAAGCCAGTGAGAGTGCAAATGAGCTCTTCTTCCATACAGAGAACCTCAAGTAGACTGGCAAGAGTGTGGGCAACGCCTACCCCCACCCAGAGGAACCCTCTGGGCTGGAAAGACCCACAGTGACACACTAGAGTCTCGACTGGGGCAAACACTATACACAGGTGGGTCTGGTAGCCTGGAACAGTCTTAAGCTGCAGTAATTATATGAGCTAAGGGTTGTTTCACATCAATACTCCTAGGCTAGTCAGCCTAGGAAAAATATAGGATTCACATAATTGGAACTGCCAGAGGAATTCAGGTGACTGACCCCTCCACTACATTGCAGGACCCAGCAATTGGGTCAACATCAGCTACACAGTAGGACCCTAAGTCACATATTATCGACAGTGAAGTCTAGTGGAATTGACAAGATAAAAATATTAACCCAAGAGGTGAAAGTGACAAAAGGAAAAAGCACAATGCAATCTCAAATGCCCAGCCCAACTTGA
>RJWT010011412.1:0-23330 GCA_004365215.1 Cuniculus paca
AAGTTCAGGGGAATTGTTATGTACGGCACACATGAACTAAAACAAACACCCCTCCCCCAAAAAATAAAAGCTCAGGGGAAAATCTTTCTTAGGGATGAAAGAGGGGAATGCTCATGGGGAATGCCGGCTTCGAGCCTACTTCATATGCTTGGGACGAATCTATCCAAACAAAGCATAACTAGTACATCCTTTATCCTCCTACCATTGGCCAGGGTTATTACCTCACAGTCGTCTTTCCAGAATCTTACGTATGCACTCTGTGATACTAGAATGTTTCTGCCTCACGAAGCAGCAACAGCAGACCCCATGATAATGGATGTGCCAGCAGGCGACCTCGCTAGAGAAGGATGCTCAGAAAACAGAGCCTCAGCATAAACTGATCTTTAATAGGGACTCACTTCCATAAATACTGTTCAAACATTCATTCATCATATATTACTTGATTTATCCATTCATTCATCAAATATTTTCCCTTGCTTTCTATGATATGCCACACCCTGTACCAGGCCATGGACATATATATATACTAACAAGACAGACCCTACCATTTTGCAGATAACAGTTTAGTGGGAGAGAGAGACAAAAATAAAAGATAATCTCACTACAGGTGGTAAAGACAGAGAAGCGGAAACATACGGCATACACAGTGTTCTGTCTTAAGCTTTGTACTTGATTTTATGGTATAAACATGCTTCCCGGACACATGATAGTCACTGGGTGATGGTTTCATTATTTACTTATTTTACCATTTCTCTATTGCTAGACATTTAGATTGTCTTTGCTTTGTATTATAAAATATGCTGTTACTGGCTTCTGAGTATTTATTTTGCATCTGAACCATTTCATGTCTAATGGTTTCTTAGTTGATTCCTCTGAGTCTTCTAAATATAAAAGCATATCATCTGCAAATAAAAGCAATTCTGTTTCCTTTTGGTAATAATTCTTATTTCTGTTTTCTGTCATAGTATGTTGGCTAGATCACTGGGACAATATTCCGTAACAATGGTGATATTTTAGTGTTTCCCTACCAACTATGATGTGACTGTTGGATCAACAGGAACTTCTTACGTTGGGAAATCTTACCTCCTCTCATGGTTTACTAAAAGTTGGTTTTTTTTGTTTGTTTTTGGTTCTGTTTTGTTTTCTTTTCTTTTGTTTTGAGACAAGGTCTCACTGTGTAGTTCAGGCTCGCCTTGAACTCACTATGTAACCTAGCCTGGCCTTGAACTCATGGCAATCCTCCTCCCTCAGCCTCCCAAGTGCTGGCATTACATGTGTGTGCCACCACACCCAGCTACTAAGAGTTCTGAGTAGACCATAGTAATCTTTTTTCAAGTTGGCTAATTTTTGTAAATGTACGAGACTTAACATTCCATACATGTTAGTTTAACTCCTGAAGGATTTTTAAAATATCCAATCTCGCTTAAAAGAATGTGCAGTCTAGATTTAACACAAATTGACAAGTGTACATTGCCATGAATGTGTTTCAAGGAATCTAAGAAAAGGAGACATTTTCTTGCCTTTCAGAGGTTTACAGTCTCACCTGGGATGAAAGTTTTTGTTCACACACACTCACACACACACACACACATGCACACTATGACTGATGATTCTCATGCTGGGTGAATTTTCTTAACTACTAAAAGAACATACAATTTCTTTAGTACATTGGCTACCAATGTACTAACTACTAAACTACTTAACTACTAAAGAAATATACAGGTAGTTGAAGATTGCTTGGTAACAGATCCTAGAAACAGGTGAAAGTCAAAATGAAGTTTTTGCAGACCCTCTCCTCTCTGCCCATAGGCATTGTCCTTGATTCAGGGGATGGTGTCACCCACAATGTCCCCATCTACGAGGGCTATGCCCTGCCCCATGCCATCATGCGCCTTGACCTGGCTGGCCGCGATCTCACGGACTACCTCATGAAGATCCTCACAGAGAGAGGCTATTCTTTTGTGACCACAGGTATTCAGCCCCTTTCTTGATTCTTACTTTAATTCAGAGCCAAGACTGACCTAGGATCGAAGATATTTTCAGAACTGGTAAGAATTCTTTGATCCTGTGTCCTCAAACTGTCTTGGAGTAGACTGAGAGACCACAGTTAGGGCTGTGTGTCTGGATAAGACCAGATAGTCAAGGTAGCCTTACTGAAGGAGGAAAGTGTCCAAGTCACCCCAGGGAGGGGGACAAGGGTGAGATCTAGTTGTTCTAAGCAGCACTTGACTGAGCCCTCCTTTATGCTCCTTCCCCAGAGGTCTGCTGCTGTCTCTGTTTATCATTCCAGGACCAGTAGTTTTGACAAGGCTAAATGGGAGTAAAGATCTGGTGCATTTCATTACCTAGGGGTACCTCTGTTGCATCTGAAGATATATAGAAAGCCTTTCTCCAGGCCTTGTCGCAGTCTGGTGGAGTTTATATTTGTAATCCCATGGAAAAGTTATTGCAATTCTAGCAGTTAATTCCAATCTACCACTTCCAGTGCAACTCATGGAGCAAATGAAGACACAAATACATATCTATAATGATGGGGAATCAAGGGGGTCCTAAGTCCAGTTAGAATAATGGCTAACTGGAACAAAGGCCTCGACCCAAGGCCGAACCCAGCTTTTATGAATTTATGAAGAGGGGAGTGTCTCAAGGATGAGTGACTGTAAGAATGGCGGGAAGCACATAAATGCTGTGAGCTGGGCTAAGTAGGAAGCAAAACAGCACATCTGCAATATGCAGAGACAGAGAGATGCAGAAATAGTAATCTGCATAACACAGTTTGAGGAAATATCTTATGTTTTGGGGTCAGGTGGATGCTTTAGCTTTGATGCGTAAACTTCATGTCTTGAGACATCATAGATTCTTTCTCAAGCCTCAGTCTAGCTTCAATCTCAGCCAACAGCGTGGTCACTGTCACTTGGCCTAATTCACGCATGCTACTCCGAAGCTATAGTCTTTAAAGACTATACGTCAGCACCTGGACTAGACCCATTTGCATTGCTTAAAGTCAATTGAAGGGAAAAAGAAATATCCTAGCCAGCTATGTACATATCAATACATGGAAATAGGACCAGATTTAGTGAAAATGGAGGCAAATGCTCTTCTTTCAGGGAGAGCCATCCTAGAGGTCCTTCACAAGGACAAATGGACTAAAAGAAGCCTGAATTTCTAAGGAGAGAGGGTCATGTGGCCCATCATGGCAGGAGAAGTTTTTAGGAAGGTGCTTTTAGAGTCTGTTAGGGTCACAGAGTATGAGACTGAATCTAAAAATGTGCCCTGCTAGGCTACCTGGAAAGCCCATGGGATTTGTTGAGACTGAGAGGTGAAAGCAAGAAGAAATGCAAGGTTTTACTTGGGCATCAAGGCTTTGAACTCCTGCTTTAGAGAAAGGAGTGGAAAATTAACATGGGATAGAGAGACCCTTGTCCCTCTTCAGGGCAATTCTGTCATCATCCTAAGACTGCAGCCAAAGTAGTTATAAAAAAAAATGTAAAGAAAGGAAAGGTTTCGTGGAGATAACAACAGTACGAACAAACTAGCAGAGCTGAGTATCCACTTCGTCATTTCTGCTCCTTCCAGCTGAGCGAGAAATTGTGAGAGACATCAAGGAGAAGTTGTGCTATGTGGCCCTGGATTTTGAGAATGAGATGGCCACAGCAGCCTCATCTTCCTCCCTGGAGAAGAGCTATGAGCTGCCAGATGGGCAGGTCATCACCATTGGCAATGAGCGCTTCCGCTGCCCTGAGACCCTTTTCCAGCCTTCCTTCATTGGTGAGCTGTGGCCCACAAGTCTGGGGGTGGATCTAGAGGGTAGAGGGGTTAGAGGATGGTGAGTTATGGAAAGAAACACCACCAGTCACAAACACTTTGCTTCTTGTTATGTATCCCATATTTTACTAGAAAGGGATAAAACTATATACCAAACAGTACAATGAGATAAACTCTGCTTTAAAAGAGTAAGAAAATCAAGGTAAAGGAAAAGCAAGATAAAGAATGTAACATGGAACCAAGATTGAGGTTGATCCTCTATGTGTTTCAAAACGCTTCTAGGAACATCTAGCATTTAGATCATAGAGACCATAGCTATAGTAGTAAAGAAAGTGGGTTTGGGGGTCACACTTGTTTTGTTTTGTGATACTAGAGATTGAACCCAGGGCCTTTTCACTGAGCTGTAGTCCCAACCCTTTTTTATTTCTTATTTTCAAATGAGGTCTTCTAAGTTGCTAAGTTGCTCAGGCTGGGTTCACACTTGCAGTCCTTCTCCCTCAGGCTCTGGGAGTACAGGTGTACACCACTGTACCTGGCTTTCAGACTTGGTTTTTACTCCTGATTTTGTCCTTTGAAGCTCTGACTCCGTGGACTTGTTATCTTTTCAAACTGCTATTTCCTCATATATACAATGGAGATAATGATAGTACCTACCAGATAGCATCAAAATAAAGTTTATAATATAATGCTTCCTTGCAGGGTGCATGAGAGGAAAATGGGGAGTAGCTGCTCATGTGGGGTTTCTTTGGGAGCATTAAAAATGTTCTAAAATTGCATTGTGGTAATGGTCGCACAACTCTGGATGTACTATAAACTACTGAACTACTGCAACTACTTTTATATTACATGAATTATATCTCAAATCTGTGAAAAGAAGATGATATAGAAAGATAAAAGTGTTTCATTAGAAATATGCCTTGAGGAATGGTGTGAAAGATTAGAATGAGACAGAGAGGTGGGGGGAGTGGACCAAAGACAGGGCCATGACCAGTTAGAGGGTCTGATTTTATGATCCAGTTGAGAAGCTGATTAAGGATCTGAACTAGGGCAGTTGCAATAAGAGAAGAGGGGATCACACGAGGGTGTAAAGCTATGGGTATTTGTGAAGTAGATGCATGTTGACCAGTTATTATAATCTCCACTAGGCATGGAGTCTGCTGGTATTCATGAGACAACCTACAATTCTATCATGAAGTGTGACATTGACATCCGTAAGGATTTGTACGCCAACAATGTCCTCTCTGGGGGCACCACCATGTACCCTGGCATTGCTGACAGGATGCAAAAGGAGATCACAGCCCTGGCCCCCAGTACCATGAAGATCAAGGTGACTCTGGGGCCTAGTTGCCTTTTCCTGTTCTCTGTTCAAAGACCTGCTGCCTTAGTTACTTTTCTCATTGCTGAGACAAAATGTTCAACACCGAAAGTTAAAGGAGGAAAGATTTATTTAGCTCACAGTTTATAGAAGTTTCAGTCCATAGTTGGCTGGCTCTGAGGCAAGGTGGCACAGCAGACAGGCATCACAGAGGAGAAACAGTTCATAGTGGGCAGAAAGTAGCAAAGCAAGGGTCAACCACACATCTTTCTATCCCTTATATTTTATCCAGGTCACTTATGGCCTGGATGGGTGGCACTCACTCCCTTAATCCTAGTGTCCTTGATTGTAGCATTGCATCATAAATCAATCCCATCCTCACACACTCTAGGTTTGGCCACCTCTGAAAAAGTCCTATCTATAACTACATGAGGCTTTAGGGAGACATGTAGACAGAAATCATAACACCTGCCTCCCAGGAGACGCTGCTGGGCCTGGTAGTTTGGTGGTCTCTGGAGTTCAGCTTCAGCTTGGTCTGCAGTCAGTTTCATCTAGGGGAAGTAGAGTCTTCGGGCACTGATGGGCTACAGATGTGGCCACGTGGATGGTACACAAGAAGGGGTTGAAAGAATTTAGGATAAAAAGAATATTGAAGGGGTTGAGGCAGAAAGCAGGAGGAGGGAAATACCATAGGTAGAAAGAAAAGAAGGGGGCAACACTACAGTATTTTTAAACTTTAGAAAGGGCCCTGAGGTTACTCCAGAGTAGAAGAGTGAGAGTTCCAAAGACGGAATGGAATGTGTGACCATAAGGCCAGCTTCCATTTCAAACTCCCAGAGACATTCTTTGATCCCTGGACAGCCTCAGATATGCTGTTCAACTTGACCACAGCCTTCCCCACACTGCTTCTCACCAGGGCCCATTGTCTCTTGGCTGTAGCCAAATACCTGCCTACAACTTCTGCTGTGCCTCCTCTGGTCTCCAAGTAATTATGAAAACTTTTTAGGTCTTCTGGGACTTTTTCTGCTAACAGGTACAGGACAAGAGTTGAGACTATAAATAACAAATTAGTAGAAAGTTACAAAGTCTCACAACAAAGTTGGTCTCTGAGGAATAGGCCTGTGTGGGGATGTGTACTCCCCACAGTATTCTGAGTGACTTCTTCAGAAAGCAAGGCTGTCCCAGGCCTTCCTCCTGCCTAGAAGACAGTGCATATCACAGGGTAGCAGAGTGGATCACCAGGAAACCAGCGAGAGCCTGCAGGTTCTTCTAACCCAGAGCCTCAGGAATAGCACACTTAGCAAGGCTGCTGCATGGAGGGCACAGTGCCAAGCCTGGGGCAAGGCCTTTTTACCAGGATCACATGTCAAGATACCACACCTAGCCTCACCTTCAGATCTGGTTCAACAGGTCTGAGGTTCCCCCTTCACCTCCACTGATAAACAATCACCAATGACCGGATACATTTCCTAAGTCATCAACTTCTGCCCTGAAACAGCATTCATAGAATTGAGAATCCAGTTAGTAAAAATGATCAGTTCCAAGGCAACCTAAGTAAGACAAGAGGAAGAGTAAGGGCACTCCAGGCAGGAGAAATAGAGTAAGCAGAGGTCCCCAGGGGTGTGTGAGGTTGCAAAGGACTCCTAACCAAATTGGACAGCAAGACTGAGGGGCAGGAATTGGAGAAGAGGAGGCAAGCCTTGAGGACATGGAAGAAGAGATTTAGGGTAGGATGGAGTGGAGATTTAGGACCACCAGTCTAAGACAAGCCACAGTTTTCTTATAATTTGGACTTCCCAGAAGTAAAACCAGCCCTTTTCTTAGTGACTGTGCATTCCCAGTCCTTGAGAAATCTGAATAATATGATAACTTTTAAACATCCTACTTATTCTACAATTCCACGATCTCTGCAATTTAGGAATTATGTAAAGATTTTAAGGAGACTAAAAATCAGTTTAATCTCGTTTGCTCTAGCACTGGATTCTTAGATTTTTCAGAGATTAGGAATGTTGAGCATGGTGGCATATGCCTGTAATCCCAGCACTCAAGAGGCTCAGGCAGGAGTATTACTGTGAGTTCAAGGCCAACCTGGGCTACATAGTGAATTCAAGAGCCTGACTACATAGTGAGACCTTATTTTGAAAAAAATACATACGAAATTAGCTGAAGAACCAAGGATTCCATTTAGATAGCATTCAGTGTTACTGAACATAATAACCAATTTCTAAAGGTTAAGTTCAGTTCCTAATGGAAAAAATGAGCAATGTATGCACGAACTTGAGAACTTCTCAAATATAAGTTGTTGTTAGCAGAGGAAGCTCAAAACAGGGCCTGGGAAGATGGATTAAGCCCAGCTCAAATTGCCCACGTGTCTAAATCCCAGACAAGGATAGGATAAAGTAACATCTGTAGATGTTGATATTGGCCAGCTATTGCTGAGTAACAAACAATCATGAAATCTCAGGAGCATATAACAGGGACTGCTCATGAATCTGCAAGTCTGCAGAAAGTGAGTAGCTAGGAAGTTCTGCAGATCTAGCCAACATACTAAGTTCATGTCTCTCTTTGTGGGCCCAGCTGGAAGGCCAGTAACTCCTTAAGGGAAACTTTTCTCATGAACATGGCAGAGGTGTGAGACAGCATGCCTGACTACATAAGCACATTTCAAGCCCCATTCTGTGTCATGGCCACCAACATCCCAATGGACAGGAATAATACATGGCCCAGCCAAAAACCCCAGGGACAAGTACTATGTTCTTCCCATGGAAGAGTGAAGGAAGGGTGAGAAGATGACATTTTTGGACAAAAATCTAGTCTGTCACAAAGTTTATCCTGTTCACTTCTGACCATGGTGGCTGCCCTTTCTTGAAACAGTATGACAGGAGGATAAAATTATTTCTGGTCCTTCTTCTCTGCTCTTTTTTAGGGAAGAGTGTGAGTACATTGCACCCAGGTTCTTTGCTTATACTCCTGGAAACTGATCATCACTCACATTTGCTCTTTGCAGATTATTGCTCCGCCAGAGCGGAAGTACTCAGTCTGGATCGGAGGCTCCATCCTGGCCTCTCTCTCCACCTTCCAGCAAATGTGGATCAGCAAGCCTGAGTACGATGAAGCAGGCCCCTCCATTGTCCACAGGAAGTGCTTCTAAAGTCAGAATGAGTTCTCTGAGGATCCCTTTGAGACCGCTGTTACCAGTCATGAAACATTAAAATCTGCAAGACTTACTTCTCTTCGTGGAGGTCTTTTTTTCCTGGGCTGTCTCACCCACAGTGCTGAGAGCTTTTCACACATTATTTCTAATCCATACACTGTCCCTTTGAGGTAGTAACTACTATTATCCCCATATTACCAATGAGGAAATTGAGGCTCAGGGAAGTTAAGGTCTTGCTGAAGATCTCAGAGAACCAAGATTAAAATTCAAGTGTACCTGACACCAATGCTAGTACTCCTTTTACTTGACCAGTTTGTCTCTTTTTCTTGAACATGGGTAAGAAAGGATGAGAACTAGATAACTCTAGGGAGTTAAGCAACCCAGCCTTTCACAGATGTAAGGGCAACACACTAAAGAACACGAACTCAAGGCTTACAAGATGTGATATGAGGGACTCAAACACAATAGTATTTAGGCAAAGTGCGTAGGTCATCATAGGTTTAAGAGCTCTCTGAGGTGCTTTGTCACGATCAAGAAAATAATAGTACCCTCAGGAGCATTTTCTTTCCCTTTCCCTATGCCCCTCCTCTTCCTCCTGCTCACTCTGTCTCTCTTTGCCTCTCTGTCTGTCTCTGTCTCTGTCTCTGTCTCTGTCTCTCCCCTCATTTATTTTTTCCCCACCCTCCTCCATTGGTCAATCCTGTTTAATTTGTTTAGTTTTGAAAGTATTTACTGAAATTATGCAGAATTCCTAAATAAGGCTACATGATATTTATGTTTCCCACAAAGATGATTCCTGCCAATCAGGAACTTACTGCATAAAGGGGGAGACATACACATACTGTTCACACAGGACAATGATATGAGAAGAAATAGAAGCACCCACAAATTACTATAAAGAAAAACAGGGATAATAATAATACCTAACATTTAGTGAGTGCTTACAATATGCTAAGGATAGAGTTAAGAGCTACACGTGGATTCCCTCCTCATGAAGCAGACATTAGCATCACCTTCCTTTTAAGCTAATTTACTAGTTTTTAGACTGCCCAGTTAGTGGCAGAACTAGGTCCTCACTTCTGCCTGGTGCCCCTTTCCTTTCTTCACCAAGCCAAACCGAGGCTCTATGCTCCTGATCACGTCCCAACTGGTCCCTGAGCTATTCTGGACACACCTACTTGAAGGCAGTGGGGCCCAGTGGTTAAGCGTGGGGTACTTTAGTGCCAGACATTCCTCTCTCGCCATTACCTCACTTGCCCTCTGAGGGTGAGGTTGGGTGAGAACTATGTTTTCAGAAGCTCATACAGGATTTCAGTCTTAGGAAAGTTTTCCTAGAAATAGCTCCTAAAATGAGGAGTTACTTGCAAGTGACTTATTGAGAGAAAGGCAGAAGAGGAAACAGGAGGAAGTGCAGCAAGGAGGTGCTCTCAGGCAAAGCCCCTCAGAAAGCAGCTTTAGCTGAGCCCCACCAAGGTTCACAGTCTCTCGCTTACCAGTGATTATGATGTAAAATCCTTAGCTTTCCATACATGCACCCACAGGCTGAAGGGAGATCTCTGGAGAAGCTGGTGCTGGAAGTGAAAGCACAAGAAGGAGGCTGGAGACAGGCAGACACACACACACACACACACACAGAAAGAGAGAGAGAGAGAGAGAGAGAGAGAGAGAGAGAGAGAGAGACACTCTGATGATAGGTAGAGCACTGATACTACCGGCTCTAGAGGTGCATTGGAATTTCCGCAGAAGGGGAAAGGCAGGCAAGATGACCAAGTCATACTCTCACTTCTCCCCACACCCATTTGTCTCCCCTATCTCACCCCTACTCCTGCCCTACTTAAAGAAAAAGCAGTGGTGTTCTAGATTCTCTTGTGGATATTAGGATATCAACTGCTAAGACAGAAGGACAGTGGCTTGAAGAAAGTGAAAAGCAAGTGCTGCAATTGGATGCTCTTTCTTAATTCTCAACCCCAATACATTAGAATCCAGAGGGCATTTTTTTTTCTGTTTTGCAGCGCTGGATATGAAATCCAGGGCCTTGCACATGCTAGGTGAGAGCGCTATATCCCCAGCCCTCAAAGTCATATTCTCCCATCCCTGCCCCTGACACAGGGCCTTGGCATTGAGACACATTCCCAGACCTCTTTATCTATTTTAATTTTTTAAATTTTGAGGCAGGTTCTCACTAAGGCATTGAGTTCGCCAGGCTGGGTTCGAACTTGCAATCCTCCTGCCTCAGTCTCCTAGAGTGCTGGACTTATAGCCATGTGTCACCACATCTAGCTGAAGCCTACATTATTAACCATCTCTTAATACACCTCCTTTCATGATTAAATGTAGTGGTCAGAGTTCATTCAGCAGAGCAGAATTATCATGGGAACACAAAATTTATTTCAGGAATGAGACTTTACCCAAGGGTATGGGGAGCTAAGGAACGGAAGATCTTCAAGGAATTGTAGGATAGAAGGGGTCATTGCTGTGTGGAAGAATAAATGGATGTGCCTGCTGGGCTCATTCATCTGTCATTCTATGGACTGCAGAGATCTCCCCAGGGGACGAGGGTGGTGCTCCCATTTGGTTTTCCAAATTTCACAGCAGATCCTCTTTTGGCCAACTCTAGTAAGAGCCCTGTTGGCAGGGCATTCTGGAAATATACTTCTTGGCTTAACCAAATCAAATTAGCACAGTTCAGCACTTTAGAAAATCTTTGATGTAAATAAGATGTAGCTGACCAAAAGTCCGAGCAGTGGTAGAAAGTCATATTTTTGTCTATCTCCCATTTTAATGGCTGCATGGTGTTTTATGTAACATTAGTCAGCCTTTCATTTATCACAGTAGTATTTATAAACATTTGAAAAATATTAACTCCTTCCAATGAGTACACAGAGTATCAGGCACATAGGAGATACTCTGCAAATATTGGACAAATGAGTGGATGTTGAATCCCTGCAGGAAACATCAAGTACACCATCAAACTCTGGCAAGTATCTGACAGCACCCCTCCTACCCTCACCCACCAGGAGCAGAAAGTACCTCATTCTCCCTCGTAAGTGGGAGGCAATTCTTTCACCAACGCACCACTACTTTCTGTCTTCTTGCTATCTCGAGCTTGGACAAAAACACCATTTCCCACTGCCAGTAAGAACTGATCCCCACCCTTTTTTTGTATCTTTCTTGCTCATGTTTTCTTTAATTGCCTTTCTTCATGCATAGAGGTAGAGCCCCAACACCTATGTTTGTCCTATTAGATGCTTATCTCTTGGCCACAGCTGATAGACTAATGTTAAATGTCTGACCACAGCTGGGCCAACCCAATTCTCCCAGGAATTTGGAAGCATACTGAATCTTTATGCATGGTATAATGTAAAATCAAATAAGCATGAATAAATAAAGGAGAATAGAAGAATCATTACTGGGGCTGTGGACTTAGCTCAGTGGCACAGCACCTGCCTTGCAAGTGTGAGGTCCTGAGTTCAATTCCTAGTAACCCCCCCTAGAAAGAACCATTACTAATGAAGGTATTTGGATAAGTTTCAAGCAATTAGGCAAACAATATTTTAGCTTATTAATTTATACTTACATAAAAACAAGAAATAACCTTTTAGAATCAATCCAAAGAATGAAAAAATATAAAAGAGTCATCTCTAAAATACATAAAGAGTAAAACAAAAGATAGCCAATAGAAAAATGGGCATAAAATTTGAACAGATCTTTCACAACAAAGGATTCTGAAATGGCCAGTAGACAATGTTCAACTTAATTAATTATCAGGAAAAAATGCACATTAAACCTATAAAGCACCATTATATGGAGAAGAATGGATAAAATGAAAAAAAAATTGACAAAACCATCTGTTGGTCAAAATGTGAAACAACCAGCACTCTCAATCGCTGGTGGTGGCATTGTCAGTTGGTATAGTTAGACATTATGGAACTATTTGCTATTTGAGAATATTGACTTAAACTGAGCGTACATATAATTTATCACACAACAGTTCCATTCCTAGGTATATAACCCAGGGGAAGTAGATATTTTTGTTTACCAAAGACATACACAAGAATAATCATAACAGCACTGTTTATAATGGTTCCTAACTGGAAACTCCCAAAGTTTGTCAGTAGTGGAATGGATAAAATACACTGGGCTACAATGACACAGTGGTATACTCTGTAGTAGGTAGAATGAATGAACTACAACTACTACACAGAACACAGATGACTTACAGATAATATTAAGGTAAATATATATTAGATGGTTTCATTCATATACAGAAGTGGCAAAACTGATTTTAACTGTTAGAAATAGGCTAGCAGTTACCCTTGAGCTATAGTAACTGGCAGATGTGGAGGGTTCTGAAGATGCTGGTGACGCTCAATTTCTTCATTGGAATCCAGATGAATGGAAGTTTTCAGTTTGTGAACATTTCATTGAACCGTACACTTACAACACATGCTCTTTTCCTCCACCACATACTACGCTTCATCATAAAGTTTTTATAAAATAGCTTTTAGAAGCTGGGTTTGTTGTTGTTGGTGTTGTTGTTGTTGTTGTTGTTGTTGTTTTTGGTACCAGGGATCAATCTCAGGGTCTCACACTTGCCAGGCAGGCGCTGTGCCACTGAGCTACATCCCCGGCTGGAGCTCTAACTTTTAGGAGCAGATTAGCTGCCTGTCTACACTTCAACCTACAATTTCTTCTTTTGACCTTCACAATAACCCTCAGGCAGCTAGACCCTGAGTATAGAGAACCTCTCTAACTTCTTCTTTTGCATGTACACTCTCGAGTCTGAATTTACACAGGCAAAGAAACGTAAGCAGTAATTTTACACGAAGGTGGCTGCAGGAGTGGGGATGAGAATGGATGGACTTTGGCTACTCTGATCTCCACCAGTGAGTGCCCCACCCATGTTGTTCTAAACAAATTTTCAATGCGTTTTTTAAAAATAACATGCTTAATACACGGATGTGACTTTAGTGGCTCCACATAATAGCAATATAAGAAAAAAGGACTATGTTTCCATGCAAATGGTTTCAAGACAGTTGTCACGGCCCTTCCTGCCCACCCTGAAACCAGAGCCCACTCTCCAAAACCGCCCACGTGTAAGTGCCGCCTGAAAGTTGTTTTGGCTTCTCCGGGTTTGACTCCTGTGGTTTAAGCGATGGGAGCTAGAAATGAACTTCTGATAACACTTTGTACATCATTACTTCAGTTTCTTTTGACGATGGGTGTGCAGCTCAAGCCCTGTCTCTCCGCAGTGCACAGTTCACCGATAGCAGGGTTAGGGTTTTGTCAACCTGTAGGTCTACCCTCGGCTCTTCGCAACCTTTTACAAATCTCATTCTGAAAGCCCCCGCCACCCTCCTCGTTCTGTACCGCACCCCGCCCATTGGTCACGCCCACAGAACCCAAAATGTCAGGTTTAAAAGAGTTTCAGTCACATTCTGAGCCTCCGCCGCCTTTTCTGGATGACAGTCTTTAGTTATTATGTAAATCAATTGAGATAACATTTATTTATTCAGGAAGCAAAATAAAAGTTGGGGTGTAATCAATGAACTAATTTGTTAATTTATTCAATGGTATGCCAGCATTGTGCTGGGAGTCACAGGGAATCAGAAAAAGTAATTTTATGTCATCAGATTGTGTTAGTTTCCTGCTTAAAACCCTCCAGTTTCTTCTCATATTGGAATAAAATGTAGACACAAACCCCTGGGTTTTAAATTACCATTATTTTTATTTGTCTACAAAAACGCAAAAGGGATATGACTCTGAAGATTATCTCGCTTTTAAAATGTCATTTGTCCAAAAAAGAAAAACAGAGGGCCGGTTACCACCCTTGCAACTCCCCTCATCAGCAAGCTCTTCCGCACCCCTACACAAGACTTCCGTCATTCAACGCTGTTCTACAAACATCGCGAGAACAGACTGGTTCCCCGGGCCCCCTTCTTCTCCGCCCGCTCAACCCCACCCACTTCCTGCCTGGAGGTCGCCTGACGTCAGAGGCGAGCCTGGGCGGGTGAACTGCGGTACCAAGGGCGGAAGTGCTTGCGGCGGAAGTGGTAGCTCCGCTGCGCGTGGGTGGGATGGCGACGGCGCGGCTCTGTGTAAGTCTGCTTCGAACGCCGTTCTGTTCAATGGCCCTGAAGTCCCTCGAGGGCGCGCCCTCTTCCAGGGGCCTGCACGCGGGGCGCGAGCCCCGAAGGCTCTCCATCGAAGGCAACATTGGTAAGGGCCAGAATGTGGCTGGCGAGCCTTGGCCTCCGCTGCGCAGGTGTTTGAGAGTCGGGGGAAGGCTCTTGGGCTCGGAATCCTGCCCTCATCCCTGGCCTCAGGAGACTGAGCGGCCTGCTCTTTCAGAGCCCTCAGAGTTTTTCCCTTCCCGTAGAACACTGTGGAGCTTTGCGGCTTAGACGTTTAGAGCCGAGCCCTCAGTACTGGCCCGTGGGAACACATTTCGGGGATGTAAAAGCCACGCAGGCTGTAGACACGACAAAAATTCTACTGGTTGTTCTGTTAGAAGATTGAAATAGAAGCGACGAATAGTAGTTTGTCTTTTAACTAGATGTCCTGTATATATTCTATTTGACAACTCTAACTCAGAGTTCCTAAACTTCAATCGTTCAGTTACTACTTTTACTGTTTTTGTCATGTCCTTGTGCTAGTTGCACTGTAATTTCTTAAGAAGGAACTGCCTTCTTAAAAATACATATTTAATTAAAAACAATTTTTTACGAGAGATCCAGTATTTTAGAAGTAATGAAAAAGCAAACGAAAGCAAAACATTTCAACTTAATGTTACTGAATTCGGACTTGATTCCTTGAATAACAAAGGCACTGAACCATAAAACACTGTTGAATACAGAAGACATTCTAGTAGCAAGCAGAAGTTTCATTTTATTCATTCAGCAAATCACCCTCTGAACAATTTATGTATGCTAGCCCTGTTCTTGGTCCTGAAGATACAACTGTGACCAGAACAAATACAAATCTGCTCTCATGGAACTGTCATGGGAAGAGATTGACAATAAATGGCATATATTAAGGTACACAGGATGTTAGTAATGAGTGATGGAGAAAAATCAGGGATGAGGGAAGTTGTCACTTAAAATAGGTTGGTTAAGAAAGGCCTCACATAGAAAGTGCCATGTGATTTAAAAAAAAAAAAAGAATGAGAGAGTGAACCATATGGGTAATGAGAGAAATCTATCAAGCAGGGTGAGAAGTACGTACTAAAGTGGTGGAAAAGTGTGTTCAGGAAATAGAAAGGAGCCCATTGCGGCCAGAGTAGTGTAAGGAAGAAAGCGGAGGGGGATGAGGTCAGATGTATAAGGGATAACCAGATTATGTAGACCTTAGTGTCCATCCTGAGCTATTTAATGTGTTTGAGACAAGAAGTCGTTGGATAGTTTAAGAATGACAGAATCACCTGGCCGATGTTTGAAAGGGGAAGGTGTTAGAACATTGCCATGATAAGGTATGGTTAGTTGGACCAAGATAAAAGTCATGTTTTAAGATAGGGGCAGTGGATTTGGTGACACTCTGAATGTGTAATGCGAGATAAAGTGAAGGGTCAGTGACCTCAGTTTTGGCTTAAACAACTTGAAAGATAGGGTTCAGATGTTCTTAAATGGAGAAGACGGAGAAGAAAAGGTTGGAGGAATGCTATCAAGATTTTGGTGTTAAGCCTGTTCAGCTTTTACATGCCTGTTAGATATCCAAATGAAAGTGTTGAATGGGCAGTTGAAGGGGTTCAGAATTCAGAGAATCCCTGGATTAGAGGTATAAATGCAGATGATGCTTAAAACCAAAACTGTGTTGATGGAAGGGACTGAGCCTTAGGACATACAGATGTCGAGTCTGGGGAGCTGGAAGGAAGCAGCAGAGGAGACTGAAAAGTAAAGACTACCGTGTCAGGAAGGAAAAATAAGAGAGAATAATATTGTAGAAGCTAAGTAAAGAAGGTATTCAGAGTAGGGGGATGATCAATTGTGTAATACTGTTTTAAGTAAATGAAGGTCTAAGTAAGGAACAGTTTTAAGAGTGGGAGGAGTAACTGAAAAAAGTAAATAAGGACCAAAACATAATAGATATTGTGAAATGGGAAGAAATTGTTCAGAAGGAAAGAGGAGCTATGGTGGAGGAAAGGGGAAAAGGAAAAAAATGTTTTTTAAAAAGGATAAAATGAGGGCTGGGGATTTAGCTCTGGCTCAAGCGCTTGCGTGGTAAGTGCGAGGTCATGAGTTCAATTCCTGGTACCAAAAAAAAACAAAAAAAAAGGATAAAATGAAAACAAAACTTTGTAAACAGGGAGGGGAAGAGGAATTGAAGGGAGGAGGAGGTTGGTAAAAGAGAGGAATCAAAATATATACAGGTACAAATTCCTTATGAATATGATCTATATATATATATACGTAAATGTACCAATAAACTTAAAATACTATACATATTGATTCCCCCCCACCGAAAAAAAATGAAAATAAGGGAGGGTAGGGCAAGCAAGTGATGTGAAAATGATTAAAGCGTGTTATGCACATGTTCAAATCTGATAAAATTAAACTTGACCAATATACACTAATAAAAAACATTGAAGAAAAGAATGGTCGGAGTAAAAGCCTGATTGGTATGGATTCAAAGAGAATGGCAGGTGAGGAATTGGAGAAAGCAGGTTAAACAACTGGAGTATTTCCTAGAGAGAGGAGTCATGGGGTGGTTGCTGAAATTGGAAGAAAGTTTGAGAATTTTTAAATTGTTTTTCTTTTCAGAAGAGGAATTAGTGCATGTTCCTAAGTTGATGGAAATACTGTAGTCTAGAATAAATAGGGGGAAATGGGTGAAACAGGAAAGGGTAGACTTACTGGAGAGTTTAAGCAAGAAAGGATGGGATTTACTGCCCAAATAGAAGGAATTTAACCTTGGCTGGAGCACAGTTTATCCTGAGCTGACTTGGGCAGGTGTGGTGGGAACTCGGAAGTCTTTTCATGTCAGTTTTTTGTTTTGTTTTTTGGTTTTTTTTTTTTTTCAACGGGAAATAAGAAAGGTTATGAGTGAATTCCAGGAAAAAGGAGGAGGCATAAAATAGTACTGTATTTGAGGGAGAGAAATGTCAAACTGCAAGGCAGCTTTAAGGACTCACTTGAAATTAATGGTCATAAATGCAAATTGAGACTAGTCACCCACAGCTGTGTTTTTTTTCCCCAGTCAGATCAGAAACATTGAAAGGAATGAGAAGAAAGGTCCTGCAACCAGCCAGATAGTGTTATTTGAAGATATTCTGTCCTGTGTTTTGAGACACCCCCAAGGGAAGCTCTATCCTCAGACCCCAGAGGACTTCACAAATAAGTACTTTGGTTATCAGTAAAGTTTGAGCTCCCAGTTTCCCTCACCTTTGCTTCCTCACCTGGCCAAATTTCTGTGCTGCTTTCTTGCCTTCTCATGCCTCAAAGGCTATGAGTCCACTCTGATCCTAACCGCAGCAGTGGGTGTAGTACAGCTCCTGCCTTTTTAAAGAGCTCACAGCCAAAGGCAGAAGCTGCATGATTTCCATATTGTGCAGTGAGATCCATGATTGGGCATAGAAACTCAGAATCTCTGTAGTTGGAATTCCCAGAGAGAAGAAGAGGAAAAAGTGTTCCAGGCTTAGGAAATGACATTTGTGAAGATGGTCAAGATTGAAGAAATACATGCAGTTTTGATGAAAGGGAAACAGCTGAATGCTTGGAGTGTAAGGGACCTATGAAAAGGTAGCATAGCAAAATGTTGAAAGGGAGCCGGGCGTGGTGGCTCACGCCTGTAATCCCAGCACTTGGGAGGCTGAGACAGGCGGATCGTTGTGAGTTCGAGACCAGCCTGGGCTACAAAATGAGCTCAAGGCCAGCCTGAATGGCATAGTGAGACCCTGTCTCAAAAAACACCAGGGCCGGGTATCTAGCTCAGTGGTCTAAGCACCTGCTTGGCAAACGCGAGGTCGTGAGTTCAATCCCCAGTGCCACAAAAAAAAAAAAAATGTTGAAAGGGTAGGGCTTGCCAAATGTTGAAGAGCCTATAGACTGTGCTAGAAATTTATTCTGTTGGCAGTAGGAGGCAACTGAAGACTTGAAGTCAGTATGTATGATGAGCAGATTAATTTTAAGAAGGAAATTTGTTGGAAAGAGTGAATAGAAAGCTCCATAAAGCAGACATTTTCTTTGTCTCATTGCTGCAGTACCCATAATGCCTTGCATCCAGCTTGGTGAATGAATAAATAAATTGGGACAGTTTCAGTAGAAAGACTAGTTTTGTGGCTGTTGGAATAATTGAAGGGAGGGAAGATGTAGGCCTGAGTAGAAGAACAGGAGGGCTAGAAAAGTGAAAATTTGAGAGAGATTTTGGAACTGGAATTGAGAGGATTTGGTGGCTTCTTGGAAGTGATGGGTAAAGATAAGTAAAGGAGGAAGACACAGAAGAAAGTTTATAATTTGGATACTAACTCTAAAATCAGAGGAAGGAATAAAGGAAGAGGTGGTCTGGGGGCGATAAAAATGGCTCATTGTATGTTAGGTACCTGTGAGACATGTTCTGAGGCCTATGTGTCCGAAATCAGTAGAGACGAGGTGGAGGCTGAGATTTCAAATATGGAATATGTTGACTGGTGGGGGTGGCTGTTGAAGCCTTGGAAATGAATGCAGCTGACAAGAAAAGGGTGATGCAAAGAGGATCAGGGACTTGATAGGACTCTTTACTTTCGTCTCCTTTGTTTTTCATTACCTCACGCCCCCAAATGACAGAATTAGTAACTCCTCCTCCTCTGTGGGATGTCATGATATTTTGTACCCAGAGCTGTGGCTGCACTTGAATTCTTTTGAGCTTGGTTGTACATTCAACGCCTTCCTTAGGTTGGAGTCTCCTAGTGTCCTGTTCGTCTTTGTATCCCAGGCATCTGACCCCCTGCCTGGCACATTGTACTCATTCAGTGATTACCACCTTCTAGAATTCTGTGATCTCTGTGTGGTAGTCATTGGTTTGCACAGAGGGAATATACTAAACTATTTTTTAGATGGAAGGTTATATGTTGTTCTTGCTATGTCACCCACACCAGTCTTGAGCTCCTGAGCTCAAGTGATCCTTTTGCTTCAGCCTCCAACCTAATTGGGGCTATAGTTGCAAATCATCACACTCAGCTCTGTTCTGTTTTTTAAGTCAAGAGTTAACTTTTTTTCTAGTCACAGGTGGCATCCTGAAACAAATCAGAATGAGAGTACCCATTTGGGAGACCTTAACAAGGGAAGGTCCTCAAAGAAGCTAGATATGTTTAAAGGGACATTTCTTATAGTCCTGCCAGTCTAAGTCCTGTTACTCTGATCCTGAAGTTACAGACAGCAGCATGGATAAAAATGGATCAGTGAAGTAGGGATTCATGGCATCTAGCATGACTTACGAAGCCATATGCAGTGACTACTTGGAAGTCAAAATCTTGGTCTCTAGAACCCTTCAAATCTAAAAAATAGAATAGCAGACCTATCTTTTAATATGATTCATCATTGAAGTGTATTGCATCATCCAAAGCCAGTTATGCTATGAATACAAACCTAAATCGAAAGATCGCTGTATGAGGTATAAGTGTCAGTGAATCATCTGAGACCATTCTCAAAGGCCCAACCAGAGACAAGGAAACTGTTTTACTCTTTTCAGTCTAGAGACTTGTACATAAAGCAACAGAAGGCTTCCCTATTCTTCCAGAACTTAAAATTAGATATTACCATCACTAATACATCTTTTACTTTTACTGAATGTATAAATTGAGCAAAGAGTCCCTGGGTGTGTGGGGGAAGGAAAGAACCTATTTATTTCAAACACTGATATTGGATTTTTTGTTTCTGTGGTTGACCTCATTCTAGCCATCCATCTATATTCTTAGTTCTTGGCTAGATTTTCAGGATACAGAGGGAGTAAGGTACAGCCTGTATCTTCAAAAAGCAATCTCTCAGAGTAGCTGGAGAGAGTGATGAGTGAACAAATAATTACAGTGCAATACCTTGGTAAGCCAGAGCAGGCGGTAATTAACTCTGCCTGTGGATGGAGTGGAGCTCGAGAGAGTTCAAGGAGGCTTCACAGAGAAAGTGACAGTGGAAAGATGAATCACTGGGTAGGCAAGGTGAGGGAGGTGGGTACGCTAGATCAGCAAGGTGCTTTTATGCTGAACGAGTAAGTTTGCATCATACTCTGGAAGCTGTGAGGAACCTTTTTTTTTTTTTTCCCAGTACATAATTTCCCATGAAAAGAAAATAAAAGGAAATAAGTTTTTTAAGCATGCTGAATGATTTGTTTGCCCAGGATACTTCTAGACTTAGAGCCTGTATGATATTGGGTACTTAGTCTTCGGGTTGGAGAAGAGTAAATTTCCTTGAGGGCAAGCTCTCAGCCTACTTCATCATTTTGGTTGTATTACTTGCCACTCCTCCATAAATATCTATTGATTGAATGGATGCAGTATCAAATGCAGTCCCTGGAACAGACTAAATTTTCTTTGGGAGATTTAAAAAAAAAAAAGATACTAGTTTTATATTTACTGCCTTTTACTTTGGTAAAGGATTTCAGCATTGGATTTTTTTTCTCTCATGTTTTCCATCTTGTTCAGGAAAAGAAAATGCCTAGAAATGACAGTATATTTAAGAAATTACCATTAAATACAACTGTGTTAAATTTAAAATACTAGAGTATATACTTTTGGGTATTATATCAGATACTGTCTTGCTATTAGATTTTTAGCATAATGTAGCTATGGCTGTAATGTTATTATTTTGGGTATTACTTCAGATACTTCTTACTGCTGGATTTTAGCATAATGTATTGATAGCCATAACACTAATTCATAGAAAAACTTGTTGAAAGAAAAAGCCATGTATTGAGAAACGATGAATATTGACAATGGAACTCCTTGGTCGAGCTTATAGAATGACATTCCAGGTACTAATGAAACTCAGTGTGTTGAAGTAATGTACTCCTTACGAAAGTACTTCCAGCATTTTTTGAAGTCATGTTACATAAAATAAAGTACCCTAAAAAGGAAGGCCCAAGGGAAGATTTAATGCTTCTCGTGAGGTTATCCTACTTCACAAACTTCATCAAACCTCTAAACCTCTACTGCATATTGAAAAATAATAGTTAAGCTGGCATCTACCTAAATTGTGCTGAGATGATGGTATCATAAGAGGCTGGTATTGCCTGAGGAAGTGAAGCTTTCTGTACATGTGGGTCACTGGGAAGACCCCTTTGTGCCAGTAGAGAAGCAAATACCACCACTCTTACAAAGCCGCTTTAAAGTGGGAACACATTAAGTCATGTGTCTTTACATAAAACAAAGACACCCAAGCAAGAAGGAAAAAAAAAATCTTTCTAGATATCACAGCACTGAAAAAATTACACCACCTCAGGTGTTACTATAAATAGCTAACTTTGAGTTATTTTTTTAGCCACATCTCTGGGTAGCACAGCTCAGTTCCAGTGGAATTCATTTAGGAAATACTGTCCTACCCTATCACTGCAGATTTTCCCAGTCCTTGCATCACGGATGGCCATCTCCCAGGACCTTCCACCACTGTTTACTGTCTTTGTGTGCTGAATCTAGCTTCTGATTACTAAATTGGTTTTCCAGAAGCCTTGGAATGGGGAATGGGATCCAGAGTGCACTGGGTATCCAAAGTGATTGTTCCAGGAATCAGAACCATGTATTTCCCATCTGATTTGTTGGTGTTCTGGGCTTTATGTGTTTAAATGGCATGAGTTGGATTCTGAGTCCAGACTGCACTTAGATGAACTAATAGTGTCTGATCTCAGAGTTGAAATTGGCACTGCCTCACCCTCAGAGTCCTTCCCTTCCATGTCCAACAGTTTTTTAGGTAATCACTTTTCACGTTTAAAAACGTCAATTAAATGCCAATAATTCAACATTCAGTCCTAACCACTCAACAAATAACTGCCTTTCTCTTTCTGCATTATTTAAAGTACTTTTTCAGCTGGTAGACAGGGGCCATGTTTCATATTATTGAACAATTTGCAACCCAAATATTAACCACTGGGCCAAAAAATTTTGAGCTCGAGCCTATCTGAAAATATACAAACTCAACCAATTGATAACTGACCAGCATGGTAGGAATTTGGTGTGAGCTAGAGAAGTTCTGAACTTCACAGATAAGGGAAGACCTTGGCTTTGGTAGGGGAAAGGATTTAGATGCAGATATGGAAGAGCAGGGAAAAGCCCTTCTTCACTGATGTGTGAGAAGAACAGAGACTGAACCAAATGAAAAGTCTTTGTTTTCTACCCTGCAGGGACCTTATCTTCTACTTGGAGAAATATGGTTATCATTCCAGTGATGGAGTCGCTGGAATGCCAGGCCAAGCTCAAAGGAATCCAGTTGAGAGGCATCAGGGTCTGAAAAGCCTTACACAGGAGGTTCTTCTAAGCAGAACCTTGAAAACTGAGTAGGAGTTGGTCAGGTGAGGAGACAGGAATGCCAAGTCGTATTTGCAGGCAAGAACATGGTGTGATTGGAGTTGCAAAGAGTTTGGTCCAGCAGGAGTATAGGAAAGCTGGGGTTGGAGAGGCATATATAGGAACTAGATCTTGTATCTGATACTGTGCTAATCATTCTGGTTTTTTATCATGAAGGCAGTAGGGAGCTGTCAAAGGATTTTAAGCAGTATTTTATGTGCAGCATGGCTGCAATGTGGAGGTTGAGATGAAGAGAATAAGGCTGGAATTGGAGATGCAAGGGATGAGGAGAACTCTGTCTTGGGCATAGAGGTTTAAGTGGAGAGAAAAGAATAGATGGGGGAAAGTTAGAAGCAAAGGACTAATGAGTACTTGAGGTCTGGCAGAGGAGGAAGATATTCTGACAGTAAGTGGATAATATCGCCATAACCAAGGTCTGGGATACAGGAGGAAGCTCAGTGTGATGAGAAAAATGGCAAGCTCATTTGGGGGATACATTGACTGTGAGGTGTTTGTGGGATGTCCAAAAGAGATGTCTGGGGCTGAGGATTTAGCTCAACAGTTCAAGCACTTGCTTGGTAAGTGCGAAGTTGTGAGTTCGATCCCTGGTACCGGAAAAAAAAAAAAAGATGTCTGGA